>SRLM01000674.1:0-11078 GCA_015708895.1 Populus ilicifolia
ATATAAAACCATGATAAAAATGCACTTTTGAGTACCAATCACATACCATTAGTGGAACCTCTAACCTTGACATTTGTTATTATCATTGTTAATCCTTGCTTTAATATTTCATCTCAAAGTTCTCATCTTCTTCTTTTTCTTTATCATTGTTGTTACTACTACTACTACTACTACTACTAGTACTATTATTATTATTGTTGTTGTTGTTGTTGTTGTATTTTTGTTATTTATAATTTGTACAATAACCTCCCTGTGGTTCGACCCCGGTCTTGCCGGGTTATTTATTACTTCGACACTCCTGCACTTGGGAGAAGACATCAATCTTTTCGTCATGTCACTTTACTTGATTTTGGTGCTAGTGTGAATTTACTTCCATATTCAGTTTTTCAAAGTCTCAATCTAGGTGAGTTAAAAGTAACTTTTATAACTCTTTTACTTGCCGATAGATCTGTAAAAGTGCCTAGAAGAATAATTGAAGATGTGTTAGTACAAGTCAATAAATTCATTTATCTTATGGATTTTATTATCTTGGACATAGAACTTGTTGAAGTATGTAATTCATTTCCTGTTATTTTAGGATGTCCATTTCTTGCAACTTTTAACACATTGATTAATTATAGGAACGGACTGATGAAGCTATCATTTGGAAACATGACATTGGAGATGAATATTTTCAATATTTGCAAGCAACTTGGAGATGATAATGATTTACAAGAAGTAGATCATATTAACGAATTAGTTTATGATCAACTTGAATCTACTTTAGTAAAAATGAGTTGGATGAATTTGAAGATTTGCAAATGACTTATTTTGAGGAAGAAATCACAGATGAAAAACACACTGAAAATATTGATGCGAATCTTTTGTCAACACTGACAATAAATTCGACATCTAACATCACACCAATCAATGATTACTTTCCTAATGAATCCTTACTTTCTCTTAATCCAATGCCTTTGTATGATAAAAATATTAATTTTCTTGCTTTAGGAGATTTGCCAGCTGATTGGAGTACCTAAGACAAAGAAACGTTTTTGAACGAAGTGAAATTTTTTTATTGTGATGACTCTAACTTATTCAAATATTATCCTGATCAAATATTTCAAAGATTCATTCCCGATAATGAGGTAAGTAGTGTCATTAAACTTTGTCATTCTGATGCATGTGGAAGTTATTTTTCATAAAAAAAGACAGCTACAAAAATCTTTCAAAATAGATTTTATTGGCCCACCATGTTTAAGGTCATGCATGCATTCTACAAAACTTGTGAAAATTGTCAAAAAGTTAATACTGGTAAAAAAGCTTTATTTTATAATTCTCAACTTTATGCATTCCCTAAAGAGCTAAGATTAAGATGGAGCAATTCTTATGGGGCCGATGATATTAAGAATTGAATGAATGACAATATTTTTAAGGAAAATGGACATTGTTTGAAAGCTTACTTTGATAATTTTCCTAGTGAAAATGAATCAACTAGTTTAAATGATCTTGTAGATAAAGGTTGATTATTTTATTTTTCTCACATTGTTTTTGTGTTTTTTTAGTGATTTTTGCTAGTTTCTCTCACCCCGGTCAAATGGCAGATAACGGTACTCCGTGACTTAAGTCGGTTCTTTTAGTTTCCCACAATAATTGATATCTGTATATATATTTGTGCAATTCTTTTGAATCTCTTTTTCAATTCTCAATTGAAAGTGGACACTAATCTTGCAAAATTGAAAAAGTATTTTCCTGCTCTGCCTCAGAATGCGATTACAAAAATTTACCATGCTTGATGTGCAAGATTGAGATTGTTAATGAATCATGAAATTCCTGAAGATATTCGCTGGTTGATTGAAACAAAAGTCTGATTATCAGGTGAGTCCTCTAACTCCTTCATTTCACACATGCCTGGAACAGGTAAAAACACTTTTGCAAAGAAACGTCGTGTAAAATGACTGAAAGTTTGTCATCGATGTGCTAGATGGACTTGTAATAAATAATGTCGTTCTTTAGGAATGGTATCTATAAATCATAAAGATAAAATACAATTCATTAAGGATGGCTTGAGTAAGGAGTCTTTAGATAATCTTCTATTGACTCTTGAGACGCATCCTAATGAAGATGTGCATCGTGCAATTCATGATTTATGGCCCCTATTTCATAAAGAACATGATCGACTTAGTCTTGAGAATTTGACTAAAAAAGACCCTGTTTGCCAGTTTTTAAGAAAACTAGGTAGGAAGCCTATCCCCGACCCATAGCATAAGCCTATCCAATTTTGACGTTATCAATGACGTTTTAGGAAGACTAGAGAAGATAAGGATTGTCACCAAGTCAAGAGTTGCCATCTACTCATCAATTAGTCATCAAATCAATAGTTCCCAATTTTGGCCTATAAAAGAAGGCATTTGCCATGCATTTAGGCATCTTGGTGTCCAGATCAAGATCATGCTGTTGTTTTCTCTCTTTGTATTTTTTGTATTGCTTATGCTTTGCTTTCATTAATATCAAGTTTATGCCTTTCATTTCCTTTTCTTTGCTTTGTTAACTCTTATCTTATTTATGTTCTTATTTTGTTTATCTATTTTTCTTTCTTTCATTATGTCCAACTAAGTTTATTATGTCAAGGTGAAAAGGTTACACTAATGGTCTAAGAATAAGTATGGTATAAACTTAATATGGACTTTAATGTTGGATACTAACATGTTTTATATTTATTATCTTGTTCCCTCTTTAATTCTTTGCTTGTTAAATGACTAATCTTGATTTATGTTGTATAACACTTGGTACAATAAATGCTTGGCACTTTCATAGCCCATACTGTATGTTATAATCAACACCTAAGCTATGAAAGGAACTTGATTTGTTATTAACATAAGTTATAATCATGAATGCTTGATGAAATTTACAAGTATTAGCATTAATCGAATAAGATGACTAATGTAATCATATTAACAATATATAATCTGATTGGAACCTCTTTTGTATGTGGTTTCCAATTAAATAATAAGAGTTTATACTATACTTGTTTGACATACCATTAGTGGATCCTCTAACCTTGACATTGTTTGTTATCATTGTTTAATCCTTACATTAATTTTTCATCTCAAAGTTCTCATCAACTTTTCTTCTTCTTCTTCTTCTTTTTATTATTATTATTATTACTACAACTATTACTACTACTATTACTATTACTTCTACTACTACTAGTATTATTATTAGTATTATTATTGCTACTATTATTATTAGTATTATTATTGCTACTATTATTTTTATTGTTGTTATTGTTACTATTATTGTTGTTTATAATTTGTATAATTAACCTCCTTGTGGTTCGACCCCAGTCTTGTTGGGTTATTTATTACTTTGACACTCTTGCACTTGTAAGAAGACATCAATCTTTTTGTCGTGTCAAATTGTGAATTGATGAATGTTGGATATTGTATGAAAGAATGTAAGCATGGTTGTTAAAATCACATTTTGACTTGTAAAATCATATGATTTTACGAGTCAAAACATGCTTTACATGCTAAATTATATGCAAAAATAAAAAATTGGTGAAATCATTAAAATTGGGTTGCGATTTCAGGATCGATTAAATGATTTCACCAAAATAGAAGTAAATATTTTGTTCCATGCTGCAGCTGTTCGATGCCTATTGGTTGGTAAATGCATTGTCACTTACACATGCTTATGCCTATAACACCGATGAGAACGAGGTGGCTTATGTGCAAACAATAAATGCACATAAAACCATAATTTTGTTTCAAGTGGAATCAATCACTGGCCACCATATGACAATGGATATTTGCTCAATTTGCTTCAGTGTCTTCTTTATTGTGTCCTTGTTTGTTTTCATCTAAATTGAGAAAAGAAAGTCAAAGAGGTCTCAATGAAGTGAACAAGACAACAAATATCATATCAAACAATAAGCCCATATAGCATTTCCAAGTAGTGGGTGTGCCATGTTTTATTTTCTTAAATTTGTGTTTAGCTTTTTATATTGTCTTGAACTCGTAGGAAATAAAACTGTTTACATGATACACTAGTAGATTATTTATTTTAACTTTATTAATTATTAGTTAATAAAAAGTTACTTAAATTATGTATGAATTTTTATTTGGAGCATGTATTTTAAGGTGCTTGAAACTATGTATGAATTTTTATTTGAAGCATGATTTTTTAATATATTTTAAAATTCCGTATGATTTTATGATTCGAGTTTATTACCTCTTTTCTGTGCCGAGTTACAAGTGTGTTTTTAACAACCTTGAATGAAAGTTTGCATAATAATATTGTTATTTCAGATAATGTTTTGAATGTATATATATGTTCAAGATAAATGGTATTGCATGTGATTTACCAAGTGATGGAAGTATCATTGACATAAAAAAATATGAGGAAGTGTGATATGGGGCATATATTTAGTGTATATATCGATGCTTAAGGAGCATGAACTAGTATACATTTAGTGTATGTTAAGATTCTGGGTAAAGGGATCACAATGCATCGATGCCTAAAAGGGCATGGACTATCATACATTTAGTATATGTTAGGATCCCTAGTAAGGGGATCACCATGTATTGGCTATTATAAATTTAATGATCCCTAGGTAAGGGGATCGTTATAAATCAACACCTTTGAGGTGATGATAATACTGATGGAATTAGTATCGGTAGTGTGTTAGGCAAAAATGGTTGTGGTTGATTTTATGAAATTTTGAATGAAAGTTAAAAATAGAGGATAAAACAGTTTTTAGTAGTGAATGAGAAAGAGTTCCATTGGGAAAAAAAGAAAAGAAAAGAAGTGAATAGAACATGAATACATGTTTGCCTTTTTAAATTTTTGGATTTTTTTGTTACTATATTTATCGTGATATTTATGTCTCAATAATATATGTTTTGTTTAAGAACCATCATATGCATGACAGTAGTAGATCCTAACTTTTGTTCGTTTTTTGTATCTAATTCTAGAGAGTATATCCTTGTATTTTGTAATATTAAAATATTTATATAACTTATTTTGTATAATTAATATTTAAACTTGAATAAATAAACTTAACTCTAAAATTTATATAATCATGCTCAATGTATGCATGTTTATCTTGTTTTTTTTCCTTTATAATGATATTTAATATTCAATGTATGTTATAAATATTATGGTTATGGATGATGATGATGATTATGTTTATGAGATTAAGCCCTATGACAATTGAGTTTTGATTGAGTTATAAGATATTAGAGTTTAGAAGTATCAACAAGTTAAATGTCAATAATTTTGGACCTCACGATATAAAAAAGACTTTACCGAAATTTATAGACTAATATATGAAAACTATATAAAAAAAATTATCTTGTTTTCCATTAGATATGTGACAAGTGTTTTATCCTTGATAAAGAGATGTTATAGTTATAGAGAGCTTTCAAAAAATTAAAGAGTTTACATCAGGGTTTAAAAAATATGGAAGATTACTAAAAGAAGAAAGAGATTGCAATGATTAAGGCTAATATGGTTAAAATAGGGAAGCTACTATGACTAGGTTTTTTTAATGGGTTGAATAGAGAGATAGCTAATGTTATTGAGTTACAACACTATATATAGCTAAAAGACATAGTTCATATGGTAAAGAAAGTGGAGAAACAACTTAAAAGGAAAGGACATGTTTAGTTAGCATTTAATTTTGGTTCTTCATCATCATAGAAATTGAATTTAAAGAGAAAATGGGTTGCCCCAACCAAAACCTTTTGTCCCTACTAAAGTTGAACCACCTAAAGTTAAGGTTAAAGCCTTTATGGGTTTTAAAGAAAATTCTGACACTAAACCTAAACATACTTGTAATGTTAAATGTTTCATGTGTTAGGAACTTGGGCATTATGCTTTGGAGTATACAAACAAAAGGATGATAATGACAAAAGATAATGGTGATGTGGAATCCAAGAGTGACAAATCAAATTATGAGGATATGTCATCGTTGAAGAATTGAATTAAAGATGAATTGACATTACCTATTAAGGAGTCCTTGGTTATAAGGTGTACACCTCAGGTTCAAGCCAAATAAGATGACACTAATCAATAAAGAAATAACATTTTTCATATGTGTTGCTATGTACAAAATAAAGGGTGTTTCATAAATAGTGGAAGTTGTACTAATGTAACTATACTATCCTTATTAGTAAATTGAACTTTAGTCTTGCTAAACCTTATGAGGTTTTATTTGATGTAGTACCATTACAAGTAAGTCATATCTTATTAGGAAGACTATGACAATTTAAAAGGAAGGCAACACGTATTAAGGTTAAAAATAAACATTCTTTTATATGAGAAGGTAAAACCATCACTCTCATACCTCTTACAACTAAACAGATGTATGATGATTAGTTAAAGTTAAGAAGAGAGTATGAGGGTATGGGTAGATAAAATTAAAGTGAGGAATAAGGGGGGGAAAGACCATCAGATTCAGCCATTACCTAAAATCCCATTACAACTTATTCAACCATTCTTACAAACAAAAACATTTATCGACCTTTAAAAACTAATCAAACCATTCAATCACTTCACAAAGTAACCCAAATCCAGCCGAGAATGGAGGTAAGACATGAGGAGTAAAGAAAGCAAGTGTATTCGATGATAATTGTGTGGAAAAACTAAATAAACAACCTAATTTTTATACAAGAGAGGGTGAGATCAAATTTGCATTTTATACTAACAAGCTAATTATTTTGCTTATGTGAAAAGAAGTTTAGTTTAACTCCAATGATCTTAATCATGTTTTTCCTAGTATAATTGTTTTTCTATTGTGGGCATTTGATGACATATTTCTTGAAGACATTCCTAACCGGTTATCACCTTAAATGGGAATAAAACATCATATAGACCTTGTACTCAGAGCTGTTATTCCTAATCAACTAGCCTATAAAAGCAATCTCGAAGAGACAATAGGGTTTCAAAGGCAAGTTGATGAATTGATGTAGAGGGGTACATTCATATAAGCCTTTGTGATGTGCTAGTCTTACTTGTGTCTAGGAAGAATAGAACTTGAAGGAAATGTGTTGTGTTGCAATGTTGTGGTTGCACAAATTATTTACCCTAATGTAAAACACAAGATACTATACAACAAGCAAGAGGTCGATCCCATGAGGAAGTTTCAATTCAGATTATTATGCTATACATTATACAATTGAGAGGCATTTAATTTGTGATTTTCTAAACTATGATAGAAATTCAAATAACATACAAAATCAATTAAAATTGAAATTTATAAAGAAAACAAAAATTAGTCCCAAGCACACATCCACCTAAGAAAATTAGAACTGATCCTTGAAACAAAACTTCAATTTATATTCTAAATTTTTATTTTTTTCTTAACGTTGCTTAATTAATATATTCGCCATACAACTAACCATAACAAAAAAAAATCACAATGTTCGCATTAATATTTTAGTTTAATGGTAGCCTTGAGAACTAAATAATTTTGTCAATCTTAACAACTAAGCTATCTATAGCTTGTGTTCCTTTGTTTGAATGTTTTTCCTAAGTTTAATAACATAAAACCACCACAATAATTAAGCTTAGTTGCTTCACAAGTTTATATATCACAACTCTAGTTTTGATATTAAACATAGTAATAGATTGCTCATAACAATAACTTAGAGTTCGCTCTAGTAATTATCAACAACAATTGATATGTATCTAAAAGTATATTTTTATTAAGGTTTTATATTATTATTTTGCACTTGATGTATCAATAACTCCCTAACTAAAATATGTTTTATAATAACATGTCCAACAATATAAGATTCCTTTAATTTATGATAAATGTTCATCTTAAATGCAGGTCTTTCATTTAAATCAAAGAATTAATTGATAAGTTTAATCACTAAAATTGAGAAAAGAAAGAGAGGGCCAAGTTTAGAAAAAATATGCTAGTTTAGTTCAAACTAAAACACCTTTTGGTTAATGATCATAATTGTAGGAGTAGAATTTAGATTTAGGTCTGGTTTATATGGATAGAAAGCTAAGAGATAGGATTAAAACTTTTTGAAGAGTCCAAGATTCAAAAAGACCATTTTCAAGTTCAAATCGTAGCAACAACAGAGGTTGGAATCTATTATGTAGCCTAGAAACTGTTTAGTCTTTTGCCCATATCTCGAGTTTTAGAAGTCCAAATGACCTCATTATGTTTTGTTAGAAAGCTAAGATAATTTTCCAAAACTTTCATGAAGATTGTTTGTTCAAATTTTGATGTTAGCAATGACATTTTTAGTAGACAAGAAGATAAGAATTGTATAAATTATAAACAACAATAATACAACAACAACAACATCAATAACAAAAGTAATTGTATAAATTATATATTTATTTTATTTTCTCTTTTCTCTTTTCTTGTATCTAACTTTGTTTTTTTTTTGTTTTTTTTTGTTTCTTTTTCTTTTGTTTTCTTTTTCTTTTTATTCTATTTCTACACATGCATGAGAGTGTAGTCACATACATTAAGTGGTAGACTTTGTAGGGTATCTTCATTATTTTCAGAAAATATGACCATAGAAGGTAACTAGTCGCTTTATAATGAGAATAATAAAAATAACTATGTTAGAATACTTAGTGATTAGTACTCAAAAGTGCATTTTTATCATGGTTTTATATCATCATTTTGCACTTGAAGTATCAATAATTCCTTAACTAAAGGACATTTTATAATAATCTATCTAATAATATAAGATATGTTTAATTTGTTGTAAATGTCCATTTTAAATGCAGGCCTATCACATAAATGAAAGGATTGATTGATGACTTTAAGAACTTCAATTGCAAAGGCAAAGAGATGATCACACTTAGAAAAGAGATGTCGGTGCAATCCAAACTGGAAAACTGTTCGGTAATTGGGTCATATTTGGAGCTATAAATCTTAGATTTAGGTCCATTTTATATGGATGAAAAGGAAAGACATAGGCCTACAACTTTCATATGGAGCCCAAGATCTGAAAAGGCCATTTTCAAGTCCAAATTGTAGCAATAACAAAGAAGCCCGAATCTGTCCTCCAGCCCGATCACTATTCAGTATTTTGGCCATATCTGGAGTTCTAGAAGTCCAAATGAGCTGAATTGTTTACATAAGATAGCTGAGACTATTGTCTACAACTTTCATGTTTTCAAGTGGCTCTAATTTTGACATCATTAATGACGTTTTGGGCAGACAAGAGAAGATAAAGATTGCCACCAAGTCAAGGGTTGACCACCTACTTATCAGTTAGTCATCAAATCAATAGTTTTCAATTTTGGCCTATAAAAGGAGGCATTTGCCATGCATTTAGGCATCTTGGTGTCCAGATCAAGATCATGTTCTTGTTTTCTCTCTTTGTATTCTTTGTAGTGTTTATGCTTTGTTTTCATTAATATCACGTTTATGCCTTTCATTTCCTTTCCTTTGCTTTGTTAACTCTTATCTTATTTATGTTCTTATTTTGTTTATCTATTTTTCTTTCTTTCATTATGTCTAGCTAAGTTAATTATGTCAAGGTGAAAAGGCTACACTAATGGTGTAAGAATAAGTATGGTATAAACTTAATATGGTTTTTAATGTTTGATACTAACATGTTTTATATTTGTTATCTTGTTCACTCTTTAATACTTTGCTTATTAAATGACTAATCTTGATTTATGTTGTATAACACTTGGTACAACAAATGCTTGACACTTTCATAGCTCATACTGTAAGGTATAACTGACACCTGAGCTATGAAAGGAACTTGATTTGTTGTTAACATAAGTTATAATCATGAATGCTTGATGACATTTACAAGTATTAGCATTAATTGAATAAGATGACTAATGTAATCATGTTAACAATCTATAATCTGATTGGAACCTCCTTTGTGTGTGGTTTTCAATTGAACAATAAGAGTTTATACTATACTTGTTTGACATACCATTAGTGGAACCTCTAACCTTGACATCTGTTATTATCATTGTTTAATCCGTACTTTAATATTTCATCTCAAAGTTCTCATCTTCTTCTTCTTCTTCTTTATTATTGTTGTTGTTGTTGTTGTTGTTGTTGTTGTTATTATTATTATTGCTATTATTATTGTTATTGTTATTATTGTTGTTATTGTATTATTGTTATTTATAATTTGTACAATAACCTCCCTGTGGTTCGACCTCGGTCTTGCCGAGTTATTTATTATTTCGACACTCCTGCACTTGGGAGAAGACATTAATCTTTTTGTCGTGTCAAGATTAATGCATATGAAAATTGAAGAATTCATAAAGCAAGAATCAAAGAGTTTCATGACAAGAATTTACTGAGAAAAACATTCAATATTGGTCAAAAAGTCTTCCTTATAATTCTCGACTGCATTTATTTCCTGGAAAATTAAGATCAAGATGGAGCGGTCCTTTTATTGTGAAACATGTGTATCTATATGGGGCCTACGACATCGAGAATCCAAAGAATGACAATGTTTTCTAGGTAAATGGACAACGTTTGAAAGTTTACTTTGACAATTTTTCAGTTGAACATAACTCTATTGAATTGGATGATCATGTATATAAAGATTGATTTTTATTTTTTTTTAGTGATTTTTGCTAGTTTCTCTCACCCCGGTCAAATGGCAGATAACGGTACTCCGTGACTTAAGTCGGTTCTTTTAGTTTCCCACAATAATTGATATCTGTATATATATTTGTGCAATTCTTTTGAATCTCTTTTTCAATTCTCAATTGAAAGTGGACACTAATCTTGCAAAATTGAAAAAGTATTTTCCTGCTCTGCCTCAAAATGCGATTACAAAAATTTACCGTGCTAGATGTGCAAGATTGAGATTGTTAATGAATCATGGAATTCCTGAAGATATTCGCTGGTTGATTGAAACAAAAGTCTGATTATCAGGTGAGTCCTCTAACTCCTTCATTTCACACATGCCTAGAACAGGTAAAAACACTTTTGCAAAGAAACGTCGTGTAAAATGATTGAAAGTTTGTCATCGATGTGCTAGATGGACTTGTAATAAATAATGTCGTTCTTTAGGAATGGTATCTATAAACCGTGAAGATAAAATACAATTCATTAAGGATGGCCTGAGTAAGGAGTCTTTAGA
>SRLM01000675.1:0-237222 GCA_015708895.1 Populus ilicifolia
TTCTGCACTTGGGAGAAGACATTAATCTCTTTGTCGTGTCATTCAACTTAAAATTTAGTTTTAGTAATTTTAAATCTAGTGAATTCTTGACTAATTAAATATATATTAATTCTATAACATATAAAATGTGAAATTTATGAATTCATTTTTAATATGTGCTATCAAGTTACATATAACGATTTATATTATTTGCTCTAAAATGAATCCTTAAGATCTAAATCTTCATTTATTTTGCTTATTGAACTTGTTGATTGATTTTTTCGTTTAATTTTTCATGTTTGTTAATGATCTTCATATAAATTTAATTAAAATTATTCTCAACTAAACATATTATTAATTTTATTTTATTTACTTTTTATAATCAAAATACATAAAATATTAGCATATGATCCAAAGGTCAATAGTTATTTGAATCTCATAATCCATGTCACAGGTTTAGAAGGTTAACTCGATTGACCCGAGTTTTTTTGTTAATTTTTCATTGATATTTTTTTCAGTTTTATCATTCAAAATCTTTAACATTTGGTTGATTATGAATTAAACTTAGTTATTTTTTTTGTTTATTTTCTATGAAGTTATCTCATTCTCCTCACTCGAATTATGAGTTTACGAGTTAACCTAGATAAAATTAGGTCATTTTATTGTGTTTTTTTTTTCATATTAGATTTTTTATAATTTCATCACTTAACAATGTTTTTATCGAGAGTCAAGCTTTATATTTTGTTTTTGAATTAATTTATATGAGGTTATTATGGTCTTATGACTCGAGTTATAGATTTAGAAAGTTGACCTGGATCGATCCAATAGATTGTCATCTTAATATTTTAAAAACATAATGTCATCTTGAATTTATTTATTTATTTATTTTACTCAAATTACATCCTTCTCAATCATCAAAACTTTACGTGGGTTTGTCAAGTTGATAGAGTTACATCAAGTTAAATATAATAAGGTATTTAATAACAAATAAACTATGTTTTATATTGTGGAGCTTATTAAAAAAATTGAATTAGAAATTTAAATTTTTATGAAGCAGTTTTTAATTTTTTTAACTTAGTTTAATAAAACCATATATGTTTTTTCATTTTAAAAATATTTTTGAAATTTTTTTATTTTTTCTTTAAATTGACATATTTTTTTTGTGTTTTTAGATCATTTTGATGTATTAATTTTAAAAATATTTTTTTAAAATAAAAAAATTATTTTTATATATTTTCAAATAAAAAACACTTTAAAAAGCAACCACAACTATACTTCCATCAAATATATATATATATATATATAAACTCTTACTATAATTTTTACCACTTCAACTGACTAAAGATCCGTACATAAAAAAGAGTTAAGGAATTATTAACAACACCCTTTCGAGAAACAAGAATATCTTATGATTATTAATGTGAAATCAAGAAAGAAATAAGACCGCGCCGCGTAGAAACTTCGTGAGGAAAGAAAAAAGTGTAGGAAAGAAATAAAGCAAAATTAGAGTATGGGTTAGCATGTGGATATTTTTTAAATATTGTTTTTAATATTAATTTCAAGAGATATTATTAAAGTAAATCAAAGGGTTTATTTTCTAATTTATTTTATAAATTGAATTCTATCTCAAATTCAAATCAATATTTTTAAAAGAATTTCAAACATAAAAAATCATTTAACCCTCTCAATTAAATCTAATTAGCAGGATTTCACATAGAATATAAGAAACACTTGGAAGTTATTGCACATACAAAAATACAAACCATCTGGACCATTGGATTCTTTTTACCACTTGTCATCTATAGAGCCATTCTAAGGCCTTGATAATACGAAAGGCACTCTAAAAACCACCACTATGACACAAGTCTTTCCGATCACTGCATTATGGTGTTCGTTTTGCCCGGCGAATGAGTGAAAAGATGTCTTTACTACGTGCTGATGATTTTCTAAATATGGTGCTCCGTCCATTTCTTGAGGAACATTGCTGCGCCTAGACGATCGAGGCCATGAACTGGCTTAGTAAAACTAATTCAATATCAACTGACAGATGCAATAATATTTAACATATATCGAAAGCTCGTAATCCTCACCTGAAAGTGAAAACTGGGATTTGAAATCCTTGAGAGTATTGAAAGGCCATCACGAACAGGCACTACTACACAAGTCAATACTATGTTTTAAATTATTTATTAACCTAACTCGTTAATTAGCTAGATATGTCATGACCCAATATGTTACCTGAGTTAGGGTCTCCTTTCCAGGTGGAAATTCCCGACCACAGATTCTTGGTTGAGGCTGATTTCTGAGGGCAGGTGTGAAGGAAAAGAGGCAACTGCTCTGCCCCAAATTCATGCTTGGCCAACAATATTTTTGCGGGAGCTTGAGAATTCGAATCTCTGCATATATACAATAAAATACATCATGACATCAAAGCTCTTGTTTTCTAATTTATCTCCATTGATTCTTGCAGTGACGTATATGCTTAGCCTGATCGATGCACGTCTTGGTTGTGTCATTGTTATGAAGGCATATAAGTAGGTTATAGCTACGAGACAAATGGCAGCGTGTACCTTGCATCCTCGTTTGATTTCTCAACGCTTGCAATTTCTGGTCAAGAGAAACAAACCATGTAAAATGAAGATTTACTGAAAATCAGCAGCAGAATTGACTTTTATTTGTATCTAGCTAGCAAAACAAATTTGATTGCTCATAACATAAAAACAAAACAAATTAAAAAAAGAGTAAATATTTACGTGTCGACAAATAGCGCTGGTGATGTTTCGGTAAATATGCGTTCCACCTTACTCTTGTGAGAGCAACCCTGTGAGCATATTTTTCACATGAAAGCAGCCTCTAGCACAACACACGCACACAAAAAATAAAAATAGAAAAAAGGTTAATTGACTAATATCAGAGGCTATAAATTAATTAAGGACGTTGTTCAGATGGTGACTAAGTGGCTCAAAATGGATTAATGTTAATACTGACTTGTTTCAGGCAATTAATTCTAAGCTCAGCCTCCGAAAACGAACAATTGTTAGAAATGCTGTTGTTAAGATTAGCAGAGACGCATCCAAGATGATCAACAACTGCAACAACTGCCCTACAGAGGTACTCTTTTGTGCTTTCCAGAACCCTGCAAAATCATGGATATAAACAGATAATCATCTTATTTCACCATGAGCAAGTATTGGTTTTCTCAGAAAGAACTTGAGAAGTGGGAGTGCTTCAAAAAATAGTGCAAACTAATTAGAATGGTCTAGCGGAGGTTGAGAACTCACATTCTTTTCTGGTTGGTATTCAAGAAAGTTGTTTCACAGTGATTCGCTGCGTTATGGAGCTGAGAACGCAGGCCTCGGAGTTCCTATAAATGAATCATGAAACCATCTATGATTTCCCTGGAAATTAAAGAATCATGAAAGAAAAACACAAAGAAAATCAAGGGCAAAAACAATTAAGGATTATATATACTTGAAGAGATCTGTCAAAGCGGATAATGTCTTGCGATTCATGACTTTCAGAATTTTCAGAGGCGTTTGATTTGGAGTTCTGCATTATTTTTGATGAAGTTCCTTCAAAATTACAGTAGAAGATAGAAGAGAAAGAAGGAAAACATATACATATATATATATAGAAGAATTTCCAAAGATAATGCAACCTAGCTAAGCAGTCTCTTTGCCTCTAGTTTATATTTAGATACAAACAGGTACTAGCTAGACAGTGTGCCTCATGGAAGCTAAAAAACAAAAAGGCTAGTGTTACAGAGAACTCGTGATTTTTCCACTATCACGTTGGAGGTGGCCGAGCAGGAGCGAACAAAATAGTGTCCAAAAACCATTAATGAAAGATTCTTCAAGCCCACATGAGCTCTCTAAGTACAATAGAATGACAGGAAAATATCGCCCGCCCGTGATTCTATGTTCCTCCCTTTTCTCTCACTTTTCAAAAAAGTGCAGTAGCCTAGCTGACACCATGATTGAGGGGTAGTGGAAAAATGCTATAATAAATATTTTTTATTTAAAAATATACTAAAAAAATATTTTTTATATAAAATTACCAATTAAAAAGTATAAAAAATAATTTTAAATAAAATTTTTAAATTTTTTGAAAAATATAATTTCAAAAGCATTCTAAATTAGATTGAAATGACAAAATTTTTCTTTTAACTAGAGATATATAGTAAGATTGTTTTTTTTATCCTCACAGTTATATGAAATTAGATTAATTATTTTATTTTTTACAGTAAAATTATTAATATAACTCCATAATAAAATATTATAACGCTAATTATTAAGTAGCCTTTTGGTATTTTTAATTTTTTTTAAATAATATAATTATTTTGAATTTTTTAAAGATAAAATCAACATAATTCTCTTTAAAAAATATTACATTGGTTTTATTGTACTATTAAAATTTATTTAGGGGTATTGTTGTAATTAATATATATTAAATATTATTAAAAAGTTATTGACATGTGGTAACATGTACAAATACGTGGATTGTCATCACAATGTTTGGGTGGCATATTTTGATTATTATTTTTTTAGTTTCGAATAATCAATAAAAATAAAAATATTTTCTTAACTTCACTCTTTACTATTTTTTTATTTATAAATAATTTTTCAAATTATAAATATTTTTCAATTTTTTCTTGTATGATTTTTTGGTCTTGTAAATTATATTCTCATTTTTTTAGTTACTATATTTTTTTTGTTTTTATAAGATTTTTTATTAATATTTTTTTTCATGATTTTACTCTTTAAAATTAAATTAGTTAGGAATTAAACTTTTTTATTGAACTCAGGTCGATAATTATTATGGATTGAGAGTTTTAGAGATTAAAATGAATTTAAAAAATTAGCTTCAATTTATTTAATTTTTTTTAAGTTGATACTTTCTTATTTTTAATCTTTTTTATAGTTTTTCTTTGTTATTTCTTATTATTTTTCTTTTATGGGAATAGCCTTGAATTCATAATTAGAACAATTAGTTTCAAAGATTAATGTAAGTTATTTTTTAATTGATATATTTTAATTTTATCATTAAAATATTTTTTATTTTTTTATAAAATTATCTTAGTTTTTTTTTTCAAGATTGTGAAATTTGCAAGTTTACCTAATTTAACATGTCTTTTTTTATTTAAATTATTTATTTTTATAATTTTGCTTTTCAATTCTAAATTATTTGTTAATCTAGAGAGACTTAGATCTAGATTTTTTTTCAGTTTATTTATTGTTATTATATTTTTTTAATATTATTTTAATTATCAATGGGATAAATGACTTATGTCTCAATTTTTTTACCTAACATTCTTTTTATACACTGAAAAAACAATTGCCCAACATGTGATGGAGTGCGGGCATGAAATCTAGTCATTAATTGGATTAAATGTGTCGTACTTGGCATTGTGGCAGGACGTTGGCTAGGAAAGTTGGCCAAATGGCAAGGAGAGATAGGAGAGGGGTCTGGGTTCTTATAAAAAAAAGAGGATTAGGTGTTTTTTCTAGGAGAGAGGTGATGAGGAAGAAAAGGATTTGAAAATTGCTTTTGAAAAAAAGTTTTTTTTTATTTTAAAAGTATTTTTAAAAAAATTTAATTTTTTTTATTAATTTTAAATTAATATATTTTTAATATTTTTAAATTATTTTGATGTGCTGATGTCAAAATTAATTTTTAAGAATAAAAAATATTATTAATATACATTTTACTATAAAAATTATTTAAAGAAACAATAACAACACAGATAATCAGCAAATAAACGTAAAATGCCTTTTGCTTTCCCATTTCTTCATTTGACATAAGGTACGGCACTCTTTCTTGTCAAGAAAAAATTGATTTAAATCCATTAATTAGAGCACAAGATAGTGAATATAGCCTATCCTTGTTGGCTAGTTGGTTTTCCATTCTTTTTTTTCTTTTCTTTTATTTTATTAGAATACATGGGATACATTTATTGATACTATTGGACACCATGATTTCATCTCAGACACATGTTTTTTTTATACGAAAAACTCCTTTTTGGCTAAATGGCTAGCCATTCAACCAGGGATCTACCATAGTCTTGCGCCAGTACTATAAAATTCACTATTGATCGCCTCTCTCAGCTCGAAGAGGCTCCCCCCTAGCTAGCGCATTTCAAAATATGCTAAAGCTTGAGAGCCCAGTACATATGGTTACTCCTAGATCACGAAATAACACCTATTATTGGTATAGTGATGAATTCAAATGGTAACGATATAAAGTGCTATATTTCTTGGGAATCAAGACCATTGTTGGCCTAGAAAATCAAATCGATAGTCATGGCACTCCTATTTCTAAGAAGAATTTTTTAGTCTTTCTGCCATGAGCCTCCTATTTCTAAGAAGAATTGATAGACATCTTGGCAAGCTAGGTGTACAAATGAAAAAAAGAGATTGATTGTGCTAGATAATTATTTTTAAAATATAAATGTTGGATATGAGAAGATGATGAATACTAAGTTGGATTTTCAACCTATTTGTTGAATTTCTTTTTTCTCTTGCTCAAATTAAAGAAAAAAATATTAAATAAATTAAAACAAAATATATGAACGAAAATGCAACATATGTGCGAACCCCTTAGCTAGTTGAAACAAAAGGCAAAAAAGAAGTTACTAATTGTAAGAAAATAAGGTGTTTGAGGTACTCAGTGACTGTCATAATGTTTTGTTTATATTTCCAAAATTTTTGAGAATTCTCTAATTTTTGTATTCCTTTAAATTATTTTCACTAAATGTTGTACAAACAAATAGTTCACACAAACTTAGAGTAACTCCTTTTATCATAGGAAAATAATTATTTGTTATTTAGAATAAATAGTTTATATATATCATAACATTTTTTTACCTTTTTTATTTTTTTTAAAATACAAAAAAATAGCAAAAAAACTAAAAAAATATTCAAAAAAGTATATTTTTAACACTTTTGCATCATTTCAGCATTTTCAATATCTTTTTAAAAAAATTAAAAATTCAAAAATTTATTTTTGACATGTTTAGTTTTTTAACATGTTTATTTTAAAATTATTAATTAATTTTATTAAATTGATATTGAAATTGTTTTTTAATATTAAAATAAATAAATAAAAACAAAAATGTTTGGACAAGAAAACCATATATGCAAAGGAACAAAATGTGGAACAAAATGTGGACCAAAGTAATTTTGTATTGCTTAAGGACCAAGTAATTTGGAGAAAAAACACAAGTCAGCAGCGCCATCGTCCTCAGCCCTGCTCTATCATAACCCAATCATGCACCGACAACCAATGACCTCCTCTCAACCCAGTAGCTTTAGCAGCCACGTATGACAGCATCAAGGCTAGCCACCGTGAGCAACAACAAATCCCACCAATGCTTCTCGACCAAGCTGCATTGTGACCCAGCCACACACCTCCAACCAACAACCTCTTCCCAACAATGTCATCTCATCATCCTAGCCAACAACCCAGGGCGACCATCGCAATGCCACACTACCTTCACAACGACCCATAGCAATTCGTCATAGGAGGGGATAATAGACAAAAAACTAGTGACGAAAAAGAAAAAAACCAAATCTAATGAAGATGAAGAGAGAGGAAGACCAAACCTTCAATCAAGCGTATGAAAACCAAACCTTCAAGCAAGCGTATCTCCTTCCTTGGATGTTCATTTGTCTCACCGCTAGTGTAGGGACAAAGAGGAAGCATAGGAGTATAAGATCCACCATTCCACACTCCTCCAGTAATAGTGATGCATGAATCCACACACAGCAATGATGGGGGAGCGTGGTACTTGTGTCACCATTGTTCCACGGCTCCTTCGGCCTTGATTCCAGTAGCTCCTGGACATGTTAAGCATCTTGAAAGGTTCATTCATAACCTCGTAACATTTTTTGGACTAATTGCTAAAATTATGAAATTTTGAAGCCAAATGCTTGTCATTTTGTATAATATTTCAACTTTTTGGGTGCTATTAATTTGGTTTTATATGTGTTTTTTATTATGAGATGATGGGGTTATTTGTGTTGAATTGTATGTCGCTAAATCTTTCAAAAATAAATTATATTGTCTATTTTAACATATTAAAAAAATCATAAAAATAGCCTTTTATTTTTATATATAATTTTAAATTTAATAATTAGTTTATTAAAACATAAATTTAATGAGCTAGCTTGAAAAATTCATGATGGATCTGAGTTAAATTTAGTTTGAATGAAAAAAAGACACCAACTTAAAGAAAATTAATTAACAAAACTTAACCAAGTTAACATTAATATTTTTATTTTTTTAAGAATAAAACAATATTGTTTTATTAAAAAATTATTGAACTACGGTGATCCTGAACCAATGAATCATACCTTTTTCCAGATTAGTTTCGGATCGAACCTAACAAATATGGCACAGAGCAGAATTCCACCAGTGAAAGTGACGTTAAAATTATACATGTCGCCTTCAGCTTCCACTTTAGTCCAATCCATTGAATGAGGAAGATCCCTGACTCCGAATAGTTCTTAATTATTCTGCATGTACATCATTAAAATGCAGTCATGCAACCTCAACAGTGAAGCATGGCTGCTGACCTTAAACAAATTAGCAAAACTTTGTTGTCCTTCCACTATTTGCTCACTTGCGTTGCCTATACCAGGAAAAGGACTGGAATCAGCAAAAGCAAGCGGCCTCCGATCTGGGATTGCTAGCAGTTTCGAATGTTAAAAAGCTACAGAAACCCATTGGTCGAAGAAACAACTCAAAAGAATCCCCAACACATTTCAGATATATCACTTTCTCAGTGCATGGATTCTTCAAATAAAAAACATGATTGAAGAGGATGCATGTTACTTGAGACTTTGAGCAGTATTGCCACTCAACCAGTGCTTTCCCTTGATTTTAAGGTGAAAGAACTGTAAAGACGCCATTCCTTTTGAATGAGCCCGCGGTGCATGGAGAGTTGAAAACACCGGCCGCCATGACTACAACACGTACAAGGTTTGACGGCTTATCAATTAGTTCATATATACCTAACCCAACTTCCAAAAACATTCATGCTTGCAAGATTAATATTCTCTTGTCCATGATTTGCAAAGTTCTTGATCCTCAAGTAATTTATTTATCTATCTATATATACCCGTATACACAGCTTAAATTATCGCTATGATAGAATACCATATCACATTGCTCTGCTCTCAAATTAACCTTGCTTACCTTCATCACTCAAGATTCTTCATGGCTCGTTTAATCTCGTTACCACTCATTCTCATTCTTCTATCGCTTAGCCACGGTTCATCAGATGCTAGGAAGATTCCATGCCCAGAGAAGGGTAACGTCCTCCTTCCGGAAAACTTGGTGTTGAATATGCTTCCTAAGGGCCCAGCACCGCCGTCCTCTCCTAGTGGTGGGGGCAATCCAATTCCAATTCTTCCTGAGACCGGGAGAATTACGGGATCACATCCAATTCATGGAGAAGGAAATTAGAGACGTTTCCTGATCTCGTGTTTGTTCGGAAAATAAATACTCTATGAATACTTGCCTTCCAATTGTTACTCCTTAGTTACTTTCAAGGCATATATCATCGCAATACATGCTACTTTGTAGGTCTTCTTATCCGCGAAGTGTATGATTGTATAATATTTAAATTAAGACTCATTATGGAGTCATCAATAAAATATCCACCATGAGGATAAATTGTTTGTGTAAATGATATAAGATAAATATTAGTAACCTCATCAAGGAGTTTACATGAACTTTTTCGTGGATTTTAAATATTCATACTGTATAGATCCACGAATCCAGTGTTAAATCACGAAGGAAGAAACACACCCACCACCACTTGAATGCATGCACTCAAAGGCCACCTCAAATTTACTTACAAGGAAGGAATATATCTCGAGACTTGAGAAAAATTCCTAGCATGCATTCTCACACGTAAAAAAAATAGACAAGGAAAAAATATATTTATAAATAGAGCACAAAAGAATATGATATATTTTTTTTTATTTCTCTAAAAAATATAGTCACCTTACTTTACATAATTGATAGAATTATGGGTAGAATTTATATATTAAACACATGGCTTGAAAATATTGATTCCATTATTTATCATATGTCAAGATAATAAATATTAACAACGTTACCTCTATATATCACTACCACAATCTTTACATTTACTGATAAAATTTTTTATTTGTATTTATACTATCATTTTATTGGTAATAATTTACCAACAAAATTACCGACAAAAATGATATGTTGGTGAATCTTTCATCGGTAATTTTTTGTCCATCTGTAAATATGTTGGTGCTAAAAAAATATTATTACCAATGGATTTACTGATAGAAAAGAAGCACAAAAAAAATATTATCCACTTCATTTCGTCAGTATTTTCATTAAAAAAATATCATATGTAATTTTGTTGGTAATTATTTAAAGATATTTAAAAATAAAATCCATTTTACAAACTATAAAATAATTAAATTAATATAAATCAACACTCTATAATACTCAAAACACTTGGAAAAAAAGAAGAAGAAAATCATATGAAAAAAAATTCTACAACAATATTCATACAATTATTAAAAATAAAAACAGTTAAAAAATAAAAAATACATAGTAAAAAAAACATGAAAAAAAAGAAAAAAAATCTTACCTTAATATGGTTACAAGTGAAGCTAAGAAAAAAAAACTATAAAGTATATTAATTAAAAAATATAAGAAAGAAGAAGAAAGAAGAAGAATACATACCTAAGCATAGAGGAGAAAAGAAGGAGTTGAGCAGAGAAGAGAAGAAAAAGAAATGGATATTGATGTTTTTTATATATGGGAAAGAAGAAGAGAGGAGCCTCGTCTGTTATGAAATTAAGGATCCTAAATTTTTTATTTGGCATTTTACCAATAGATAATTAAATATTAATATTTTTAATTATTTAATTGGTGATTTTATCTATAATATTTATTTAAAATTTCAATTTAATCAAACATTTTTAGAAACCACCAAATATCACCGATGACTTTTCAATCTGTTTGTAATATTTAATTTAAAATTTTAATTTAATCAAAAAAATTTTAAAAACCACCAAATAACACCAACAAATTTTTAATTCATTGGTGATTTTTCTATAAAAAAATAATAATTAATAATGCAATTAAAAAGTGAATAGTTTCAGAGCTCTCTAAAAAATATCAACGGAATTTTTCATTGATGATTCTCTTTGTAATTAACTTGATGAACAGTGTTCACAGTTTACCGATAGAATTTATTCCATCGGTAATATTATTGGTAAAAATGAAATGTCATCATTTTTTCTTTGTTTTAATTATTTTTTTCAATTCTCGTCAATAAAATCCATCTGCAATGTACCAACAAAAATATACCCTTATATATATATATGGAGAGAGAGAGAAAGAGAGATGGAATAGCTAGCTATATTGCCTCCACATCCACATGAATCATAAATCGTATTTTATGTTATATATTTTTATATTTGTAGAATATCTAATAATCTCATTTGTTTTCATAAATTTATGTGTGTGCATGCTAAATAACAATTTAAGTATCAACCTATGTCAAGAAAAAAAAATTGAATGAGATGTCATCTTTTATCAGAAATAGTATTGAATTTGATGAAGTCATTAAAAAAAACTATAAATAGAAATTAGACTTCTCGTGATTGCATCATAGGATAGAGACTAGTCTCGAATATAGGCTTTTATTTTTCATTGGAGTGTTCCTGCAAAACAAGTCTCTTGTGGAAAGAAGAGATATTCTAATACTGAAATTAATAAATATAAAAAGATAAAAAAAAATTATACTGAAAGGAAATATAATGAAATTGCAGAGAAGGTGTATTTATATATTTTATATTTCCATTTATAAACTTGTATGATTTGTTGGTTTTTTATGGTTTTTGGAATAATTTGGTAGTTAATGGTGGTTCTTGAAATTGTTGGGTGATTGATTATTATATATGAAAGTACAGATATTCATCACATTTGTTTACCTTTTATGTTGCACTTACAGATATCTTAGTGTGTGAAGAATGAAGTTGTATAATTGGTGGAGATCAAGGTGCTTTGATAAAGAAGTTGGTGATTTTCAATATGAAAAAAACAACTATTGGCGTAGAAATGTAGTTTGTGCTGCACAGTTCTACTAACTGAAATATATATATATATATATATATATATGTGGAGGTGATTGCAGGGCTAGAAACTCTAAATAGAAAAATGTAGTGCTTGTACTAGGAACTAAAAAAAAACATACAGGTATGTGTTAGGTATAGTCTGGCTTGCTAAGAGAGAGAGAAAAGAGCAAGGTAAGAGGCAGGGGAGAGAAGAGAGATAAACTCCAATTTTTTTGAGCAATCTCAAATGGTTGGAGTTTTTTTTTATTATTTTATATACCATCAGAATTCAAGTAGAAATGTCAAGAATTTAGAAAGGAATTTGAAGGGGAAAATAAATTTTGTAGGAAATAATAAGACACATTGTTAAGCAATAATTTCCATTTATTTTTTGGTGTAGGTTTGTTGGGCATTGTCCCAATCATGCATATTCTTTAAGAGTTTTTTACTATATTAGTACAATAAAAAAAATATTTCTCAAATGAGTATATCTTGAAAAATAATAATTTTAAAAATAATACAAGAATCAATATATGTGGGTATTGCCTGCATAACTAATTGTGTTGTGCAAGTGCTCCCTCTGCAACTAGCAAATTTAATTTATCTTCTTGCATATCTAAGGTTTACAAATCATGGTATAAAAAAAGATGATATGGTATAAAAAGGCTACAAATGAGAGAAAAGAAAACAAAACTATAAAATGTTAGAAATATATTAAAGCTCTAATGATAATAATTATAAAATAATTAAAAAAATATTGATGATATAAATTTATCGACACCATTAAAAGCTAACTTTGGAGTTGATGGTAAACGACATATATTATCTAAAGATGATGGTATACTTGTTGGCATTTTATCCTCAGATTTAAAATTTATTTTTTATGAAGTTTATAGATTTATATTGTCAAGATCTTTTAATATTATCGAGATTCTCACCATTAGATAATTACAGTTGTGATGTCTCTAACATCTCTCTTTCTTTCTTTCTTTCTTTCTTTCTTTCTTTTTTTCTTTCTCTCTCTCTCCTCTCTTATCCTACTATGCCAAGTCTTCTCTTTTTCTATTCATTAAATTATTTTTTTTTCTTTTATAACTACTATTGAAAGAGTCTTTGGAAGCGTGGTTACAATTGTTTTTTAAAATACTTTTTACTTGAAAATATATCAAAATAATTTTTTTATTTAAAAAAATTTATTTTTGATATCAACACATCAAAATAATCTAAAAATACACAAAATAATTAATTTTATAAAAAAACATTAAGGAAATGCAGTTTGCACAGCATTTCTAGGGTGCCTTAAATCTTTACAAAACATGTATATTAACTTTTGTATATTTAAATGTTTGGTAAAGCATGAATATATTACTAGTTTAAGAATTATTTTTCATAAAATATTTTTTTTCCTTTATACGAATCAAGAAAAAACACTCTATTCTTAATTGGGATTTAAAGAGTATTTGTTTTTATCTTATAACCTGCTTTTTAAAATGTTTTTTAAATTATTTTTAATTTAATTAATATTTTTGCACGTGTTTTTAAATGTTTTTAATGTAATAATATTAAAAAAATTAAAACAAAAACATTAATTAAATGCATTTTCAATTAAAAAACATCATATACCATAATATCAAATACAAATTCAAATATTCTAACAATACCAAATACAAATTCTAATACTCTATTTGCTGGTTTGCATTCTCAGGTTTGACTCTGATAGTGCAAGTTTCTAAGATTTTTCACGTTCAGCAATAGATTCAAACTCGTCCAAAAGGAGGGGGGAACATCTTAACGTTCACTTTCTCAAATCTCCAATGGTAGGTTGGGAATTTATATATTCATATTCAAGTCCATAACTTCTGGATGAACAACTCTAGCAAGGAAGCTGAAACAATCATCATGACAAGTATATTTAAAATCACGGTGCAAAAAACAGTCCCTTCAAATTTTAAAATTTGTTTTTTTGTTAATTTTTTTTATGTTTTAAGATATACAAATTTAAAAAATTATTTTAATATATTTCTAAACACTAAATACTTTGCATCAGAATCTCAGACAAACTCTAAATCATGGTAGAGCTTATTCATAGCACGTAACATAAGAATCATGTCCAGTTTCATTCAAGTTATGGTTTACTTACATTTGAAATAAACTTTCCAACCATAATCAGTCTAGTGTCAAACTTATTAGGATTCTTCTGCAATCGAGCTCAAACTGTACAATGCAGTGCCACTAAGGTTTGACCAACTTGCCCTCTCTGCATATGGTAATTCTCCTTCCTAGACATCTAATTAGTAATTACCAAGTTGCAATGGTTGAGCAAGCAGCAAACAACGAATTTCGCAGCAAACAACGAATTTCACAGCATACAAGTACACCAGTTTTGCAGCACGCTACAAACAATATAAGGAGGTAGTGGTTGCTACAACTGTGGTACAGGTCGACTGGTAGATCTATTGGCAAGGTATGGTTTATTGGCTTGAGTTCTAAATCAATGACTCTTGTAACTCAGTACACAAGGATCTGTAAATGTCTGAGGCATAGCCTAATGGTAGTTACTCCTATCCTTCAAACGTTATCTATCAATCAAAAGTAGCAAGCAAGACATGAAATTTGCAGCTGAATACAAATTTAAGAGAGATGCGCTATCTCCTACAGTTTCCATAAAATCTAATTTAGAGAACAAAAAATTATCCAGCCTCCTGGATATAGACAGTCAAAGGAAGTAATAAATGAGTACAGCAAAAACAATGAAAGATGAACATAACGAAGCATGTCCTACTCAGTTTCACATGTAAGAAACACTCCTTTTCAATGTTACGATTGTAAGATCAGAGCAAAGAAATGCAACATGAAAAAGCCACTCATCTTCACCCTGTCAAAAGTTCCCATGAAAGAGACTGTCATAAAGGCATCGAGACACCTACAATATAAACAAAGTAGTCAGGTAGGTGGTCACATCATACGAAAATGACAAATGTCATGTCATGTTCGATGTTGTTAGAGAAACAAATCTCATGGTTACATCTCACTCAGACTGGGAAAACATGTATGTTTCAGTAACATGGTTCTTAAACAATTCAAAAATAAATAAATAAAGTGAAAAGGCTGTCATGTGAATGGTGATTTTATTGTCATTTCTGTTTTATAATTTTCATTTTCCTGAGTATTGACAGTAGAGAGCATAAAATGCCACTACGGCTATCTAACTCACTTTAAAACTTTAAAACAAAGTTCTTTCAGCATATACAAAAGGATCATCTCAGTTAAAGGGGTTAGAAATGACAGTTCAGTTCACAGTAACAACTAGCAAAAGCAGAATGGAAAAATAGTAGCTTGCACAACCTTTTGAATAGTAAAACAAGACTTTCATAGAGAACCAGTCATTAATTTATGGCTAGCAACTGTTCCTTTCACAGAAGTTCTCTTTGAGAAAACATGACATCAATCCACTGAATCAACCAATCAAACTGCAGCCAAAATCTGAAAGTTCTAACATCAATCAGCATTACCTAATAACTGGGATCAATAAAAATCATTCCAGCATATGAAAGCATTTAGAATCATATAAGTCTCTCCTTTCCACTCTCTTCTTCAGACCATTACCTATACACATCTCTTCTTTCCTTATCAAGCTCGGTCAAAATCATATAACATTCTTGCCACCATAGCACCACGCTCTTTTGACGCAGAAACCACTTTGTGATTTGAAAGCATTTAGAATCATATGAGTCTCTCCTTTCCTCTCTCTTCTTCAGACCATTACCTATACACATCTCTTCTTTCCTTATCAAGCTCGGTCAAAATCATATAACATTCTTGCCACCATAGCACCACGCTATTTTGACGCAGAAACCACTTTGTGATTTGAAAGCATTTAGAATCATATGAGTCTCTCCTTTCCTCTCTCTTCTTCAGACCATTACCTATACACATCTCTTCTTTCCTTATCAAGCTCGGTCAAAACCATATAACATTCTTGCCACCATATCACCACGCTATTTTGATGCAGAAACCAATTTCAGATTTGAAATTTTCAACCTATCACCAGAAACACTGTTGAAGTTGAACATCGAACACCAATGGATGTTTCTACTTTCATAATCAAGCTTCATCACAACAATGTGTTGTTCTTCCTAACATACCACCACCTCACATTTTATTGCGTTAATCGAACACCATTGATGAGCTTCTGCAGAGTCCAGACGAGTTATATAACCCTCCCTTCTTTTTGGAACAATGAGCACGAACGTTACTAAACAGAAGCAAGGAAGATATCCCGGCAGATATAAAGGAACACTAATAAAGGGGAGATATTTCAACATCAGAACTGCATAAGTTCCCAGGATCTTTAAAAACTACCAAAACCCATAGAAAATTGATCAGTAAGGATCCTTGGATTTTTTTCCCCTAAAAAATGTGATTGATAGCAACCTACGGTTACCCCATGGATTCTGAATCTAAGAAAAGCCTAGACCATCAGTTGTAATCAATTGACCACTTCACAGGGCTGTGACAAAATCCAAAACAATTTATGCTTTCTATTGGTCATGATCATGGCTCCCTGTGGGAATTGTTTCTGGATTAGATTTCCACAAGTCCGTTTATTGCCAAAAAAAAATCTTTATAGTCTACCGCAATGATTTCACTGAACAAGCTGATATATTTTACATAGTGGAGAACAATATAAATGTACCATTTTCGGCCAGTAAAATAAACAAACAGGTGGCGAGCATGAAGGTGGTGAGAAAATGACGTGAACGAGAAGCCAACCCACCTTGAGGCACTAAAGCCCAGGAGTCAGATTCGCTAGACAAGCTCGAAATCAACTTCGCTGATGCTACCGCGCTGTGCAATGGCAGCATTGATTCGACGCAACTCAATTGCAGTGGTAATCTATCCATTAAAACAAAAGTAAGAAAATAAATAAAGAGAATATCGAAAAGGCCTTTAAGAGAGGGAGAGGAAAAGATGTCACCTTGAGGAGCGAGCGAGGCGTCTTGTTGTTGCAGAAGCAGAAACCTGAGTTGGAAGAGAGCTGGATTTCAGTGAAGAGAGTTCAGCAGATAACGATTTCTTGTTGAGCTTGAACAGGAAAGGCTGTAACCTTGTTGATAACCTAGAGAATACCTTCGTGGAAGCCATTTTTGCTTGTCGCTGTCTCTTAGGCCTTCGGTTTTCGACAAGGGTTTTACTTGTTACGTGCCAGACATAGCCAAGTAGTCGTGAGGATGGTATGCTGGTTTGGAAGCCAACGGCAGGTCGTTTCCACAGTTCTTTCAGCCTTTGCACAATCACCCCTGAACTTTGAGCCTTTCTCAATTACCGCCTTGTATGCCATAACTTCAAGCTTCTTTCCGATTTCGATAAACATTAGCTATAAAGATAACAATTAGTCCACAATTTCCTTCAATATCAAATCATAGCATGATTACGTATTTAATTAATATTCAATTTTCTAATTATAGTGTATGGAACCATTTTTGAAATATTGGATTATTGGCTTAGTATATTTTCTTTAGAGAATGCAATTTATCAGCTCTTACTTCTCTTTTAAGGGATAAAACAGTTATATTTTTTAAATTGGAAAAATAATTATATTTTTTATTCGTTGATTAAGATGAGATATTTTTTCTTAAAATTAATAGACCATGAAAGAACTCATCATAAATTGTAAGAGAATATATAGATAGAACAGTGTGTGTTTAGAGCTAACATTTCATGTTAACTGATGTTTTTTTAATGAAAAATAAAGTCAATTAAATCAAAATTATTAAATTAATTTACGAGATTCAGACATAGGCATTTTGAGGATGTTTTACGTTCTACACAAAAAGTCATTTGAGATGCCAAGTTTTATTGAATCTCGCAAATCCTAGGATATTATATTGCTTAAAAACCTTGGAATTAAATATTCCTCTAAAATGAGGGGAATTTGGGGCACCAAATGCTATGGCATTGTGATTTTTTCTTTCCTTAATTAAGTTCCCTCTTAATTGTCTCATGTAGCCTTTTTTAGTGATAATTAGACAAATATTTTAAGTGATTGGTGTGTGTAATACATTATTTTACTCTATATAAAATTTAATTTATTATTGTAGTTATCCCAATATATTAGTTGAAAAGGATAATCCTTTTATTGTAAAATTAAATGCTTGAGATTTGAAGGATAAAATGATAAACTTGATTACATTTCTTACGAATACTAAGAGAATTTTTGGGAATGACGTGTTATGCAAAGACAAAAAATAAAAATTAATTTTTTTATATTTTTTGGATTGTTTTAATATATTAATCTCAAAATTAATTTCTTTAAAAATATTATATTAATATATTTTAATATGAAAAATATTTTGTAAAATAACCATAATCATATTTCCAAACAATCCCATATAAACCAAAAACATGTTATTAAAACTTTTAGTTTTCAACTATATATAAATATCATATTTCTATCAATCATGCTCAAGCCATCTAAATATATTTTTTTCTCTTCCCAAACAAGTGTTATTTTTACATGTACAATAAAAGTGTGATTTTTACATGTACAATTAAAAGTGAGTATTAGTTAGGGAATGTATAGGATTTTTTTTGTTTTTTTGAAAGTTTCTATAAAATTTTTAAATTAATGTTATCTATTTATAAGCTATGTTTATGCATCAAGGTTCACTTAGGTATTTTTTATTTAATTTAATGATTTTCTAGAAAAGATTCTTATATGGCTAATTCTTCTTGTTTTTTACCAAAAGTCTGCTTTGGAAAAAAAAAACATGATTTATTTTTATTTATGCTAATATATTTTTTAAGAAGAGACTTAAGATCAATTTTCAATTAAAAAGTAACAAAAATGCCTTCATGAATTTTATGAGATGCTGTAAAAAAAAACGAAATCAATAATTAATTTTAAAAAACCTGTATGAACAATAAAAAATACAAAAAATATTATTATTTTTATTTAATATTTATGAGGAAATATTTTTTAAGTTATGGATCTTTTATATTGATATTAATATCATAAAATATTTAATAACATTCAAAAAGTATGAGGGTAAAAAGATATCTTTTAAAAATATTAATTTAATCATTTTATTTCAGTGGAATTAATTTTTTAATTTAAAAAATAAAAAAAAAACATAAAGAAAAGCAACAACAAAAAAGGAATTAGATATTGTGATAATTTTAGTTCATGCTACAAAGCCTCAACGAGCTAAGAGTGTATTTGATATTGTGATAATTTTTATAATTATGATTTTAAAAAATTTATTTTATCAAATTTATTTTATAAAATATATTTTTAATTAATATTTATATATATTTGGTTAAAACTGTAACTAAAATTGAAGTTGAATAAAATGTAATTTAATATATTTTATTAAGAATGCTTTTTAAATTGAGGTTATATATATATATATATGATTTAAAATTTAAATATTATAGATTTAACTACTACTAGTATACCATAAAAAAATAATATTTTATATAAAATATTTTTTATTATTCTATTAAGCTATCTATAATTTCATTACGCACAAAATTTATCTACTAAGAACTTTAGCTTCCATGATTTTTTGAGCGTGTAGTAAAATTAGATAAAATATTATTAGAAATAAAATTAAAATTACAGTGTAAGTGAATTTAATTCACTCTAATTTTTTTAAAAATACTGTTCATGTGAATGTGAACAATAAAAGTAAATTTTTAATTCATTACACTAGTTTTTTTTTAAAAAAACATATAAACAAGTAAATTAATCTCCGCTCATAATATTTATTAAAATGAATAGTGTAGGGAAGAAAAGCAGTCAAGAGCTGCTTTGCTTTTACCTACATTTAAAACATAAAATTTAATAAACCATGTGAAAAATAAATTAGATTTTAAATGTTGCTAAACAATTATTTCATTATGGTTGTTTCAAACACAAAAACAACCATGAAAACAAATAAACTCTTAAATCCTCGTACCTAACTTTTCTTCTTCTTCTTTTTCAAGTAAATTACATAAAAAAACACATCATCCATTTACAATTTTAATTATATTTGATCTCTAAAAAACCGAGGATATTATGGTCCTTTAAATTTAACATTTTCATTTTTTTTCTAATATCCTAGCAACTTCCACCGACTTATATTATTCATGAAAATTAGTTTATATAATTTTACATATTTGGTTTATATAATTTTTTATTTTTTATTTTGATTTTAAACTTTATTTTTATTATGATTCAATTTCTGTATGTTGAGAAAAAATAAATAAAAATCACTAAAAAAAAGATAAGAGAGCAAGGTTGACCAACTATATTTTAGTTATAAAAAAATGATTTTAGTTTTAATGGATTCATCTTATAGAGTGAATTTTTCATGAAGGTGGTTTGAAAGTTTTATCTAGTTAAAAAAATAGATTAAAGCTTTACATTGGTTTTATTTGGTTGGGTTTTTAGTTTTTGACTGATTGCATAATTTTTGAGAATTTAAAATGGATTTATTTAAATTATTATAATTTTTTTATTGTTATTGTTTCTTCAAGTCAACATAAATTTTTTTAAAAAATAAGTCTTCAAGGTCCAATAGCTAAGACCCAACTTTTCATCTAACTATTAAACATGCCATATGTTTATTTTACTTGAAAATAATTATGGAGTTTCATTTGAAAAAATAAGGATGGGGTGCGCTCCTAACCTTCTACCTTTAGGCCATGCGTCCATGTCTATCCTCCCAAGTTCAGATGTCTTGCCTTTTTTTACATCATTCATTTAAGATTTAAATAAAATTCACTATAAATAAAATAATTAAAATAGTATTTAAAAAGCCATATAATTTTTTCATAGTTGTGAAATAAGATTATAGTTTTTTATGATAATATTAAAAATTATTTTGTGAATTTGCATGTTATGAAATTAATATGCAAAACTATTTAAAAAATATGATCATAAATATTAAATCAGAATAAAAAACACATTTTTTTATTTTATTATCATAAGATTTTTGCATGCATTTTTAGATTAATGATTTTTTTCTTCTATCATGTATAAATTATTGATTCATGATTTTTTATGTTTTTCATTGAAGTTTTTTTTGTCAGAACTTGATATAGGTTTATTTTAAAAAACAATGTTGTTTATATAAAAAAGAAAAAGAAAAAGAGAGAGATAATTGAATAAATAAAAAAAATAATTTTTTGATTAAAAAATATATTTTTCATTATTAATTTAAATTATTGATTTTTTTTAATATTTATTTTAATTGGCAAAAATGTATTTGAGTTTTTTTTTTTCAACAAGCGAGCGTAACCTCCTCCTATGCTTAAGCCTCTAGCTTCTTTTATATTGTTATTAGTTTTTTTATTTTTTAATAAAATTTATTATAATTAAATTAATATTTAAAATTGAATTTTTCCATTTAATTTTCAAATAAAATTATAGCTTTTATGATAATATTGACAATAACTTTGTTTGTTATTATATGCAAAACTAATATGACAAAAACTAATATGACAAACCTTTTTTTTTAAACAATGCTCATGAATATCAAATAAGAATAAAATATTTATTTTATTATTCTTTATTCTTTATTTTTATATATAATTTTTTTGATTTTTTATCAAATTATCAAGTCGTGATTTTTATGTTTTTTTAATTAAAACTTACTTTTTAAACCATGATAAGTTATGTATTTAAAAACAATGTTTCTTATAAATTTTTTTTTGTCAGAGATGCATATATAAGAAAATGAATTTTTGATTTAACAGGTATATTATTTTCTCTGTAATTCAAATGATTGAAATTTTTACAAATATTATTTTTATTTCCTTTGCTTTTTTATAAAAAATAATTCTATTAATTAAAAAGACATGTTTTCATAAAACAAAAAATTAATAAGAAAATAAAACTTCACATAATTAAAAAAAATAGAATTTAAATCATGAAATTTCTCACAAATATCTAATTTAATTGCAACATAGCTTAGAAAATATATTGTTTTTAGAATTTAAATCATGAGAAAAAAAAACTAGTTGTTGTTATATAACATATATAGGCCAAAAAACTTCTTATAATTAAAATGCCAATTGTTGACAGACATATCTTCATAAATTTTAGGATAAAATGATCTACAAATAAACAATTACAATGATGTATCCAAAATTACTCAACTATGCCACATTTTTTAAATAAAATTAAAGATATTTAGGGTTATATTTACAATGTTTTTCAATAATTGTATGTGTAAAATATTAAAAAAATACTATGCACATGAATATTTAATTAAAATAATATATATATATATATTATGGTCAATGTTTTATATTCTTTCCTTGAATTAATTTTTTCAATAAAATTGTATGAAAATAATCAAGTCATAAATTTTTTATTAGAGTTTTTATATGAAAAACCATGCTTTTGATAATGAAAGATTTTTTTCATGAAAAATAAAAAAGAAAAAGGGATTTTTGGAAAAGAAAAATATTTTTTCTCTTAAATTTAAATCAATTAAATTTTTATTTTACTTGATTTATGTTTTTATTAAAAAAAACCATGTTATTGACACAAAAGCCATTGCTTTGTTAAATAAAAAAATGCATAAATAAAAAAAAATATTGATTGGAAATGTTAAAAATAATTTTTTTATCAGGTTACAATCAGCCTATTAAAAGGTATAGATAAGAATATAACTAAATAATTATAAAAATAAATTATAATATTCAATTATTCAAGATTCATAATGATATTTTGGTACTGTAGTTGTTTTTGTAGTTATGATTTGAAAAAAATTATTTTATAAAAAGTATTTTTAATTGAAGTTGGTATGATATTTATATATATTTAGTTAAAACTATGGTTAAAAAAAATATTTGCTATGTTTAATTAAAAATATTTTTTAAATTAAGGTTGTAAAATAATTTTAATAAATATATTATTTTAATAATTTTTATTTTATTAGGTAGTATCCAATTTAATATATTTAATTTTAAACCTAACGAGATATAACTAGAATATAACTAGAATAGTGGAGGGTGACTCACCCTCTACTGTTAACAAGCATTGAGTTGCTTTCAAGAATCCTGTGTTTCAAATGTTATTAATGATGGGGTTTATGCATAATAATGAACTGTTTGTACATTACCAAACATTAGTTTGTTTTCATAGTTTGCCACAACAGCAAATGCAGCTGTGAAAACAAATATGCTTTTAATGTGGTGATTGATTTTCTGTATAATTAATGATTGTATTTAATAAACTACTATCCAAAATATATATTTTTAATTTGTTTACTTAATAAAAAATATATTTGTTGAAACCGCATGTCAACGTGGGGCATTCAATTTTTGTTGTGGTCAAAAGCTGTTGAAACCTCAATCCCATGCCTACAATACCACATACCAACCTCATTACGTTTTATCAACTTTTTTTATTTATTTATATAGACTTTACACACATTACCATTACAATTATAAAAGAATTAAGTAGGTAGTTGAGAGTGTGATATCAGTTATTATTCAAAAGATTTTTATTTTTTTATTCAAACCTCAATCCCATACCTACAATACTATCATTTTTTTTTTTGATTAACGTGGGTGTCCGGGCCAGCTTTCGCGCACCACGACTAATCCCACGGGCCCTGAAATTAACGATCATGTAAGCCTCCAGTGATCATCATATGAGCAACTAAGAACTCGAACCTGAGACCATTACAGTGAACTTGATTATTTTTAAGGAAATTAGGTAAGCGAGCCTAACTTTCCAGGGCCAGGTACTAATGGGTTTTTTTTGATAGATCAGACATGCAAGCTTGACAATGTAGACCTATAAACACCTAGCTTCTCTTGATTTTTTTTTTCTTTTGACATTTTTCTTTTTTAAAATAAAATTATCTTTAGATAAACAATTACAATGATGTATACAAAATTACGCAATTATCCACCTTTTTTAAATAAAATTAAAGATATTTATCTGCAATGTTTTTCAATAATTGTATGTGTAAAATATTTAAAAAATACTACGCACATGGATATTTAATTAAAATAAATATATATTTTTTTATTGTTAATGTTTACTCTTCTTTCCTTGAATTAATTTTTTCAAAAAAATTGTGACGTTACTTTTTTTACCAAAATTTTTTATATGAAAAACCATGTTTTTGATAAAGGAAGATATTTTTTATGAAAAAATAATAAATGAATAGAAAAAAGGGATTTTTGAAAAATAAAAATATTTTTTCTCTTAAATCTAAATCAATTAAAATTTTATTTTAATTGCTTTATGTTTTTATAAAAAAATCATGTTACTGACACAAAAGCCATTGCTTCGTTAAATAAAAAAATGCATAAAAAGAAGAAGAGAATATTGATTGGTTACAATCAACCTATTATAAATAAAAATAAAAATATAACTAAAAAATTATAAAAATAAATTATAATATTCAATTACTTTAAGATTCATGATGATATTCTTAGATGTGGTGCTTGATTTTCTTCATAATTAGTGATTATATTCGTAGACTACTATCCAAAATATAATTTCTTGATTTGTATACCCAAGAAAAACTATATTTTTTATTTAAAAATTTAAATCATTAAAATTATTTTAATATCTCTAAAATTATTATAAAATTAAATAAAAAATAATTTCAAAAATATGCCAGAATGGATGATTCTCGTTCTGGGATCGAAAAACTAAATTGCCTATAACATGTCATCACATGGGTTGCAAGAATTCGCTAGCACCTAAATATTCTAACCCCAAGCTTTAATTTTTAATCATAACGTGAGTGCAAGACTTAGTATTTAAGTTTTTTTTTTTGTCTTTAAAAATATTATTTATCTGCTCTGAAACGAAAGCTATATTTTAATATAAAATAATCTATTTTTCTTAAGGCTACCTAATAACAACCGTATCTGCTACATGCACATCATTAGCGTTGACCAGGTTGAGACAAGATGACGGTTGGTAAGAGTTGAGACGGTCGTGTGATAGCCAATGCTTTCACAGATCAATCCATTTGCTTCTCTTACCAAACTTTCCAACCAATTATTATCTCGGTTTCACCAAATATCAAACGTAGATGATTGCTCCTCCAGCGCCACCAACTTTTATCCCCCACCGAATAGGGTTAAAAAACTAAATTAGCGTCACATAAATATTTATGTATTATTAAAAATATTAAATTATACATGAATTACCTCAAAAATAACTTATATGATGTATTAAAATATAATATAGATTGATTTAAAATAATTTTTTTATATAAGTATTGAATATTAATTTAATTCAAGTTAATTTAAATTAATTTATCAATATATATATTAAATCATAATATCGTGATAATCTTATAAAATATGAATTAAAACAAATTATAAAGTTTAATTTTTAATAAAAATTTTATTGAATAATAAAATTAAAAAAATAATTATATTTTTAAAATTATCTTAAATTAATAATTTAAATTATAATATCAGGATAAAAATTTAAAATAAATTATTAATTAATATAATATTAAAAAATAAAATTATAAAAATAGCATAAAAAACAACTCAATTGGCAAACCATTATCCGAGTCATGGTGATAGCCTCGGTTGGTCCCTATACTACTGTTATCATATTAATCTAGCCCTTTGTCAATCTGATTTTCGTTAATATGATCTTTCTATCCATTCCCACGAGGTATTGAGTCCCAACATCTATACAATGGTCCCCTTGTCATTTTTCATAACTCACGGTCAACCCTTAAGTTTATTAAAATCGGAAAGAGCTAGTTTTTTAATAATTGAAAAATTAATTGAGAAAATTAAAACTAACTAGGCTTATTTATAAAGCCAAAAATTCCATTGATATTAACTCACACATAATCAATTATCGCAAATTTAACATATTACTAAGCTAAAACAATAGAATAAAAGAAGAAATATCAATTATAAAGTGATTTTTATTTTTAAAATTAAAAAAAATCTATAAAAAGAAATAATACACTAAAAAACCCATCACTTTTTGCGAAACGGTTAATAGTAGAAAAAGTCATTAAGTCCAGGGCTTACATTAACAGATTAAAAGATTGGGACTAGATTAAACAAATAAAACTAATAAAAGGACTAATCTAGAATTTAACCATTCATGTTTATCTATAAAATAGTGAGAGAGAAAGTTGCACTCAAACAATCATTTCCTCTACTTTCTGCAAGCAAGTGGTGACAACCGATCTAGAGAGAGAGAGAGAGAGAGAGAGAGAGAGAGTCATGGCTAAGCCTCACGTCACCATGGAGGTTGGAAACGACGGCGTTGCTGTGGTGACTCTTATCAATCCTCCTGTCAACGCCTTAGCTATTCCAAGTAAATATCTCCTCCTTCCTCTATCGGTTCTAACTATAAATTTGAGGTGTTTTTGTGACTGATTGTGTTGATTTTGACGGTGATGCAGTCATTGCGGGATTGAAAGAGAAGTTTGATGAAGCCACCCGGAGAAATGACGTCAAGGCTCTAGTTCTTACTGGTAATTTATCTTATAATACTGACTGACTATTTATATTTTTAATTGTTTTGGAAGATAAAGGATTAATAACGAATTGCGAAAACAAAATTATCTGATTATTTTATTTTATCCTTTTGGTTGGAGGTTTGTTTAAGTATATAATCATTTCTTCTTCTTTTTTTCCTTTTTATTTTTAAATTTTTTTAAGGCAAGGGTGGCAGGTTTTCCGGTGGATTTGACATCAATGTTTTCCAGAAAGTTCACGCGACAGGTATATTTATGCCAGTTTTTATAATAATTTCATGTACTATCGAGGTTTTTTTTTAATTTTCAAATTATTTCGTTTTTTTATTTGAGTGTTTGCGGATATGATTTTATTGTGTGGCTTGACAGGAGATATTTCATTGGTGCCTGATGTATCTGTTGAGCTTGTGGTCAACACCATTGAAGGTATTTATCCGACTTTAACCATCGGAGTCTTGTTTCATTCATTTTGAATGTTTAAGGAATGCGGTGTTTGTATTTATTGTTTGTTTGATTTTTTTTTGTTCTTTCACAACTATAGATTGTAAAAAGCCTGTTGTTGCTGCCGTGGAAGGACTAGCACTTGGAGGGGGCTTGGAATTGGCAATGGTTTGTGTTTTCTATTATGAAGCAGCATTTAAAGAACTTTGTTTTCATCATCATCATCTTTTCCCATTTGATCATCTAAATTATCTTCATGAAGGGATGCCATGCGCGTATTGCTGCTCCAAAAACTCAACTTGGTTTGCCAGAGCTGACACTTGGAGTGATTCCTGGATTTGGAGGTCTGGCTACTTTTCTATGTAGAACTTGAATGCATCGACATTAACACATGCTTTCAAGTTCAGCTATGTATTTTTTTTCTACCACAATGGACTAAACTTGTGAAACCCTTTCTAATTTTTTAAGGCACACAACGTCTTCCAAGGCTTTTGGGGCTGTCGAAGGCCATTGAAATTATGCTGGTAAATCCTCTATTAATTTATGCTTGAAATCATGTTAAATGAATCTTGAGATTATGGTATTCCTTTTAGGTGGAGAAAGATTGAGTAAAAAAGCCAACCTTTGAGCTGTTGTTTAAACCTGGTTTCCCCTTCTATTAATGTTCACATTGGAAGTTAAATTTAATAGCCTTTCACTTTAGAAGGTTTTCATTAATTTTTGGGCTCGTTCTCACTGGAGAATTCCAGGTAATCCAGTTCTTTGGGTTTTAGAGATGAGGTGCGAATTTATATATTTTTACAAGAAAACTTATACCTGGAAAAGGTAAATTGAAGAACTAATTTTTCCTGAACTGTCAGCTGCTAGCCTGTGAGAGAGTTTTAAACAAGTTATATGTAAAAATCACCATTATAACGTTTTTTTTATTCCCAGTGATGGGAAAGTGAATAAGCAAATTTTGTTTAATTTACCTGGCTTGCTGTGTATGTTGAATAAAATAACAAACCTCAATAACATTACAAAACTTCAAACTGCTTAATATTAGGCCGGGGAAAAACCAAAGCTTAATTTCATCTTTGGAACTTGATGATTTGCTATGTCCAAAAGTTTTCAGAAATGCTTATTCAATATATTATTTTCTTTATCATATGGAACTACATCTTCTTTGTGTGCTCATTCAACATATTTTCAACTCTCTGCAGTTATCCAAACCAATCATGTCTGAAGAGGGGAAAAAGCTAGGTCTAATTGATGCTATTGTGCCTTCTCAAGAACTGCTGAAAGTATCTCGACAATGGGCTTTAGACATCTCAGAGAGGCGCAAACCATGGCTGCGTTCTCTTCATAGGACAGATAAAATTGGCTCGCTGTCTGAAGCACGTGAGGTACTGAAAGCTGCTAGACAACAAGCAAAGAAAATTGCCCCAAATGTGCCGCAGCATCAAGCATGTCTTGATGTAATGGAGGAAGGCATCATTCATGGAGGATATAATGGTGTTCTGAAGGTACTTATGAATTCAGGATTCGCTGTTTGTAGATATAGATGTGAAGTCTTCATTAGAGAATAAAATGCTTTTGCTTTTAGTGGTTTGTGGCTGTTTTTCTCTGGAACGTGGCCTTTTTATTCAGTTGTTATTTGAGGTGTTAGCTTGTGCAGTAATTGACCTTTGTTATTTGTACTTTACTTATACTGACAAGAACGTATCATTTCATTAAAAAAGTGGGATCTGTACATGCACATTCTAACAGAGTTGTTGTTGCAGGAGGCAAAAGTCTTCAAGGAGTTAGTTTTGACAGAAACTTCAAAAGGTCTTGTACATGTCTTTTTTGCCCAGCGTATGACGTCAAAGGTATACCTTATGAATCAAGGTCTACAAGATTTTAATAATTTATGAAAATCAATGGATTCATCATGTTAAAGTGTTTGTGGATACTCTAAAGATTTTCAGATGTGATCCAACATAAATTCACAATTTGAATTGTTTGCTTTTTGTGTTTTTTTTGGTAAGTGCTTTCTTTGTGTTGTCCCAGGAAATATTTAATTCTCTTTCTTATTCTAAAAACATCTTTTGATTTTTCCTACACTTAAAGGGAAAATCTAGGTTGCAAGGGAATGAAATTGCTCGATATGATCAAGCTTGTGATTGTAAAATACTTGAGGTGCTAGCATATAGACTTCTATTGATGCATCCTGTCACCAGTAAGGGATTGTTCTAGTAGATTTCTCTCTATCTGGGGGCTTATTCAAAAGAACATGCTTGGTTTAAGAATTATTTATATAATTGTAACCTTATCAATACGCTGTCCATAAGTAGTTTAGATAACATTGCATGTTCATGGATTTTAAAAACATTCTTGCAGCACATAACATCTGAATTTTATGTTTGTTCTCCATTCTGCGTTCTTGTTCTCGCTTCACAGGAGTCTCATGTCTGTTGCTCTCTCTCTCTCACTCTCTCTCTCTCTCTATATATATATTTGACTCTTGAAGTGAACTTATTGATATGCTCAAATAAGCAATCAGTATATGCAATTTCTTTCTTTCAATCTCATCCTTGTTAACTTGGACAGATACCTAAAGTCACTGATGCTGGGCTCAAACCACGACATATAAAGAAAGTTGCTGTTATTGGTGGTGGTCTAATGGGTTCTGGCATAGCTACTGCTTTAATTGTGAGCAACATACACGTTGTTCTTAAAGAAATCAACTCTGAATATCTTCAGAAGGGAACAAAAACAATAGAAGGTACACAAATGTGACTGACATTGACCATTAAATTATTGATTTGGTGTCTCCATCTTTGAAGGACTTAGTATAAAAAAAAAAATGAGAATAGTGTTTGACAAAACAATTCTATATCCTGATACATCCTGCGTATAGTTATTATTAGGGAAAGTTGTTCTCTTTGTTTTTCCATGTTGATTTTCCATAAGATTTTTCTGATTATATATAATTTGCACATACTTTTTGGCTATCTGGGTGAGTTTAGCAGCAAGGGGACATGTCAATAGTCCACAGAGTAGTTAATTGTAACATGTAAAAGACACAGTGGAAGAACCTCAGCCCTTTTTAGGGACGGCCAGTGTCGAAAATTTACCTTTTCTCTTTTGAATTGAAATCTTTCAAACTGAATATTTGAGTTGAGTTTGGTCAAATGTTTCCCAGAATATGAAAACTACTCTGATATTTATTACTCTTGTTTTTGTGTTCTATGTTTAAAAAAACTCATAACTTGTTATTTCACTTCACAGCAAATGTTCGAAGCTTGGTGACAAGAGGAAAGTTGACACGGGATAAGGCAGATAAAGCCCTTTCAATGCTGAAAGGTGCATTGGACTACTCAGACTTCAAAGATGTGGATATGGTCATAGAGGTAAGCAGAGCTTGCCGCCTGTTATGACTATGAATTTTTGGTTATATTTTGTAACATGCCATTGGAATGGGGTGATTGCTTCCTTTGAATTTGATCTGTCCACACTTGAGATTGTTTATTCACAAATTGATTCTCTTCATTATATTACTGTTCAATGACATTGGGATGGATTTCCATAGTTATGATCTCTTTAAAAGCCATTTGAAATAGCTTCTTGGATTTGCAGGCAGTAATTGAAAGTGTTCCTTTGAAACAAAAAATTTTCAGTGAGATTGAAAAAGTCTGTCCTCCTCACTGTATTTTGGCGACAAATACATCTACCATTGACCTCAACTTGGTTGGAGAACAGACCAGCTCTCAAGATCGCATTATTGGTGCACACTTTTTCAGGTTATACTTATTTTGCTTTCCTCACACTTTATCATTACTTTAGCCATCCAGAAATCAATAGAAAACATGTGAAGGTTTTTTTTTTTTTCTATTTTTCTTAAACTTATCTCCCACTTTATGTGAACTCTTGGTTGTTTGGTTACTGAAATTGTGAAAATATCACACCCCTCTACCATCTATTTAGTTCAAGGAGCAGCTGTATGCTGAGGGTTTTGTAACACCATTGGGCTTTGTTTGTGTTATATGATGTTTTGGAATTTCACCCAATTCTAAAAAAACAATGACGTGACTAGTTTGTGGCAATTTGCCTTTTAGGTTTTGTAAAAGTGAAGACATAAAAGAAGAGAGGATTATTGAATATAAGTTATAGAACTACTGTTCCTATGTCTTTGTTTCCTTGGGGGAATATATGATATGAAAAGATACCAAATGACTCCTTTATTGGTGCCATGGTGCCCTGTGACTTTGGATAATCCATTTAAATGACTCTTTTATTGTTATGTCAACTATTTTGAAGCATATTTTTTTACCGCAATGGTTTTCTTATATGTTATCTCTGACATGTTCTTTTATGGACAGTCCTGCTCACATAATGCCTCTTCTGGAGATTGTACGGACTGAGAAGACTTCTGCCCAAGCAATTCTTGATCTTATGACTGTTGGTAAAACCATAAAGAAAGTTCCAGTTGTTGTGGGGAACTGCACTGGCTTTGCAGTCAATCGAGCATTCTTCCCATACACCCAAAGCGCACTGATTTTGGTTCATTTAGGAGTGGATGTGTTCAGGATTGACAAGCTGATCAGCAGTTTTGGCCTCCCAATGGGTCCTTTCCAGTAATGTTTTATCCTTTAACGTATTTACATTTTTATCACTTTTTTTTCATTTCGAAGAATGATTTAAAACATGCATTTTTGTCACAATTAATTGCATAAACATAAAGTCTTCCGGATCTAATGCTTTAATGGGTAGAGATTCATAACAAACCGCTATCAACCGTGAAACCAATTGATTTGAATTTAAAATTCAGAAAAAAAAAGATACCACCATTATTCATTTTTTATAAAATATTGGTAGCGGGTGAAGTCTCCTTTGGCGTGTAGTGTTTGTGCATTCATACATCGTTGAAATCATATTCTGTGTGCCAATATAAGGACTACCTTTTGCATCAATGTCTTAACAGAGTTGTCTCTAAATGTGTTCAAGCGCATTAACTTTTAGGGTACTTTAAATAGGTGATCATAATTTTCTGCACTGCTCCATGGTTACTCTTGCAGGCTTCAGGATTTATCTGGATATGGAGTTGCCCTTGCAGTTGGGAAAGAATTTGCTAATGCATTCCCTGATCGTACATTCCAGTCTCCATTAATTGATCTTCTAGTAAAAAATGGAAGAAATGGTAATAAAATATTTATATAGATTTATATCGGCATTCAAATGACATTTGCTTCTATATATCGTGGTGATGCTTTGCTTTGTAATCTGGTGTCAGGGGTTCATACTCTCTTTTGGCATTTCAGGTAAAACCAATGGAAAAGGATACTACATATACGAGAAAGGAAGCAAGCCAAGGCCTGATCCATCAGTCCTACCAATTATTGAGGAGTCGAGACGGCTTGCAAATATTATGCCTAATGGAAAGGTGGTTTTATTGCAATGAAAACTGCCATTATGTTGAGATTCTATAGTAGTCTGTTTTAAGATGATATCGAGAGCGCACTAGTGCTGGAGACAATGTCACGAGCACATATTCGGTTGCTTAGCTGAAGACTTCCTAATCTACTTTACTGGATTTTATGTGGCAGCCTATAAATATCACTGACAAAGAGATAGTGGAGATGGTTCTCTTTCCAGTGGTGAACGAGGCATGCCGTGTTCTGGATGAGGGCGTTGTGGTTCGAGCTTCAGACCTGGACACCGCATCTGTTCTCGGAATGAGCTTCCCATCTTATCGGTGAGTACTTGTCTGAATTTCAAGTTTTTTCCCCTGTTTAGCTCTTCCAAGAGTAATCTTACTGAACAGATTCCCAGGAGGGGAATATAGGCTCGAGGGATACAAGGATTTTTTTTCATTTCATGTGGTTTTGAGCAAGAAGATGAGTTGCAAGCCCTTGTTTTTTGCATTAATGAACCACGCTTCTCTTGCGTGCATGCACCCGTTCATGTTAAAGTCCTTCTCTAATATCCTACAGAGTCCTCGTTTGGCCATTGACTGCCCGTACCTTTTTGGAAAAACCTGGCACATGTATCTCATGGCAAGTGTTTTTATTTGGCAGTGGTGGCATCGTCTTTTGGGCTGACCTGGTTGGGCCTAAACATGTATATGATAGCCTGAAGAAATGGTCTCAAAGATTTGGTGATTTCTACAAACCATCGAAGTTTTTGGAAGAAAGAGCAACTGGAGGCATACCACTGGTAAGGGCCCCGTCATCTTTCTTCTTCTTCTTTTTTTGTGACTCTTCATTTGTTGAATGGGGCTTCATTTATGCATTCATTTACACTCAAGTGCATTAATTGTGAGAACGACCATGGAGATGTACACGCCATTAGTTGTAAAGGACCGCTGATAACCTCTTGCTCTTCCATGCAGAGCGCGCCTGCTTCATCGTCTTCAGGGTCAAGGTCACGCATGTAGTCTACAGTTCTATGTCGAGTGGTTAGCCCAGAGTTCAAGCATATAATTTTATCAAGAGTAATAAATTCAATGCTATTACCTCCCCCCCACACCCCAAGCAGAAATCCGGAAGGCAATAGAATTTCTTTCAAGAAATTGTTGTTCATGTTGTCGGTAGTCGTTTTTGAACTCCTCGTGGATGGATGGTTAAATAAAGTGATTGTATTTCTATGGACAAACGGCGCGTTGAATGGTAAAGATCTTTTGTTCTTGATTTTCCATCGGGAACACGCGTGTTTATACGGGCCAAAATTATCACAAGTTACAAACGCCTACGTGGTTAAGCCCTCCTCCTCCATCGTTTCTTTCTCCTTTCTTATTCCCTTTAAATCCTGTATTATATAATGATTTCGTTTATCGCTGCATCTTTAAATGATATTCAACTTTCTTATACATAAGCATTATTTTTCTTACAATTCTTTATTCGAACAAAAATAAAAATAATATGCACTAATGTTATTTAAGCCATGACAAATGTAAGGAAAAAGAAAAGCAATTAATGTGAAAATTGCCAAGTGTCTCTTATCAGTGGCCTCGAATTTCTAAAGCACAAGGTCATTTATCTCTTATCCCTTCTTCCTCCAGTTTCAGCAATTATTTCAAGACTTGAGAATGCGTGGAATAAAATATTTTATGTTTCAAGACACAACAAAAAAGAAGAAGTATATGATGGTATTTTAAGTGTAACTTTTCACATAAAAAAATCCTTAATCATAATAAATCAAGAATTATTTATATAACTAAAATAAATTAAAAAAAATTGATTTTTAATCTACTAAACTCATGATTCATATTACATGCTCAATCAAATTCAATATTTATTTTATATAATTTTGTATTTAACTATATAATAAAAAAAAACTAAGAATCCAATAAATATTAAAGTGCTTGTTTAAAATCTTGATAAATCTATAAATATTAAACTGAAATAAATTAGATTACACAACTAAAATTTAATAAAATATTAAATAATAAAATTAAAAAATAAAAATAAAATTATGTGTAAAGGATCAAATTAAAAAAACACCTAATTAAAACAACAAATAAAAAAAAAATAAAGGTCAAGGCATGCTGGCTTGGGGCAGTCCACACCTCTGGGTATATTTATTATTTTATGAGGCGGACAACATTTTTTGAAAACAATATCAAGTGATTTACACTTAAAATTTTATTTTCAAGCATCTTTTTTAACCAAATAGAACCCTAAAAACCTAAATAACCATTATGCGACCAAATATGCCGAAAACACAATCCAAGAATGTCTTCAAATTAACTCAAGAATTTGGAGTTTTACATCAATACTTACCAAGAATACCTTCAAATGGACTTAAGCATGTTTAGTACCCTTTTCTTCTTTGATTTTCGTCTCCCATTTCTTCCTCCTATATAGTTTCTTCTTCTCTCTCTTTCTTTGGCAGTGTCTTCTTCCTCTAGTTAGACCTACAAGCCCAACTCTCATGTTCATTTACTTGTCTCTCTCTTTTTACAAGCTCAGAGGAGATGCATGCAATGGGTTTTTGGTAAGAAAACTTGAAGACAAGATGAAGGAGTGGAGGTTTTTCTCCACTGTAAGTTGTCAGGCTCTTCAAAGAAAACAGAGGCTGACTTTTTATGTTATTTTTGTTTTTTATCCCTATAATCCTCCATCTTATATGGCCTTTTTCTTTGCCCCTCACATTCCCCTTCACACACACACACACACACCCACATCACTCCCATGCTCTTTTAAGTCATATTTCGTGTCTACAAGTCTTTCTCTACTAGCAAAATCTCTAAAAAAATTTCCTGTGGTTTATAATATTTACTTTCATGTTTTTTTGGGCTATACTTCACTCCTACAGACTTATTAAATTCTCTAATTATTAATCACCTTCCTAGAATTTATTTAGTAGGTATTTAAGTTTAATCTTACTTCTTACCAAGGTTTGTATGGACCCTCATGAGGAGAATTTCATCCTCGAAATGGATGTTCGTACCTCCATGTAAAGACAGCATAGGATATTTCTTCTCCATCTTTATTCTCTCTCTCTTGTTTCTTCTTTAATTTGTGAATTTCTACTTTGTATTCTTATCAACGACATTTTATTCCTTAATTCCTTCTCTCTCCATTCTAAAATCTTGACTGGTATGTATGGTGGGGCAAGCTTTCCTTTCATTGTTGCAAGCCCCTCTTCTTGCTACTTAAACTGACCAAACTTAGAAAGTGCTTCCTGAAACAAATGTCACATGGATTCCAATCATCGTCTCTAAATTGAAATTCAGAAACTAACTTCCTATGTTGTATTGACTTTTGGCTGTTAAATTAGTAGTATAATAGTTTTCCTCCTTATTCTGAAGTTAATTGCCATTGCTATCCTTTTCTTCCCAGCAGCTACTCGCAATGGTGTCCAATTAGCTTTGATGGCAATTTTGTTTTGCTTGAAATGCCCTAACTTTTTTCAATGAAGGACTTCTTTTTTATTGTTTATGAATCCTGAACTTACTATTCTTTCATTTGACGTTTGCGGTATTTTGCATTTCTATGTTTCTGTTTGCTAACATTTTTTACGAATACAGTTGCGTCCCCCCACCCACCACTCCTTCCCCATGCACCAAAATATTTGCATACCTTGCGCCCTTTTCCTTTTCATTTGTATGCATGCTTCTGAATTCCTCCCCTTTCCTACGTATTGCAGCTATTTATTTGTTTAGATTAGCTTTTTTCACGCGATTTGAAATCACTATTGTTTGTAACTTGGTTTTGCTTTTGCATTGAAGTAGTGTGCCTCGGTTTTTTCTAATGTAATTTGCCATGTTGTTTCCTTCGCTTTGATCAATGTTGCTAGGGTCTTCAGGTTCAAAAATCCACTCCGAGAGCTGGTTCAGTGTGGGATCAGCGAAGTTGTCTAGAAAATTAAGACATGGTTTATAAATTTTACTAAAAAATGTCTTCTGATATGGTTCCTATACATGAGTAATATGCTACGTGTTTTTGTTGGTATTAAATTCATGATCTAGCTTTCGGTTTTGATGAGCCTACTGTGTATTGAGTTTTTCTTGCTATACTGCCATTCGTCCAAAGATTCAAAGGTGTAAAGGAACAATATTGCTCGATTTGCTCAACTAAGCAGCCAGGCCAAATCATTTGCTCTGCTGGGTAGATGATCTTTTACATCGTGAGAAACTAGGACTCTGTGACCTATCAGATTCAATGTTTTTGCTTGACAATAGCATTATCTTTTGTTTTTTCCTTAAGAAGTCGACACCGACACGATCGATGTGTTGCAGGACCAGTTTGTGTACCCTGTTGGCGAGGGTGTCCTGTGCATGTTGTGCTTAGTTGCTTTCTAAAGCACAAGTTCATTGATCTCTTTTGCCTTCTTCCTCGAGTTTCAGCACTTATTTCGTGTCCAAACCATGCAGGTCCAGTCATGAATCTAAAAAAAAAAGGAGTTAAGCTGCAGTGTCACTGGAACAAAACTATTTCCATCTTCAACACTTGTACAGGACAATTGCACATGAAAAAGAAATGTTCCTCGAGCATTCAGATCTGGTTCTGTTTTTTAAAACAAGGGAACATCATCGGCAACCAATTTGATGCCAAAATCATATCCAGGGTCACAGCATAGCACTGGCAATAAATCTAGTTATCAGCTAGTGTATAATCATTGAAAACGCAGCTCATGGCTTAGGAAACAGAATTTATTGAAAATCGGAGTAAAATATAGAAAAGTTGAGATCCAATGTATATAGAAAATATACATTCATATGCATGCTTCTTTATGGCCTATATTGACACGAGCTTAGCATACCTTGGCTGATTGGCTGTGAAATTTCATATCGGGCACAACAATTTCAGGGTTTAGGCCAAATTTATCAGTATTCTGCCCCCAGTGTGCCTTAACTCGTGTGCAGCATCAGCAAGTGCCAAAAGTAGAATCACAGACGAGAAACAAGGCTACCAATTGACAAAGGCAAATTTATCAAATTTAATGTATTGACAAAAGCAACTCCATCTACCTAGGTATTGAATGTAGCATCTAGATTGCAATAACAATCAGCAAGTAGGAACAGTATCATACACAATTAATAAAAGAATTTCTGCAGGCAATTCATGGATCAAACTTGAAATTTCATATTCCATGAGAACTCGTTAAATCGCTCTTTGTTTTTAACAATGTGAAAAGAACAAGAAAATTCCTAGTATCTAAAGATACAATCTATGATGGTAACTGCAAGTAATAATAATATTAAACCATATCCTGTGCAATTGTAAGGCTCAGAAATTTACACCAGTTCAATTATGGTTGAAGCAGAAACACTACTATGTGATATATTAATTTACGTGAGAAATAAATTCAATCCTGGTCAGTTCCAACACCAAGGCCCAATACTACGTAGAGACTGCATCAGCATCGAAGCTCGAATGGGCATTGTAGTAGTAGTTTAGAAATTCTGTAGCATACCTCGGACCAGTCTTCAGAGCTGAAATATCCTTGCAGTTCTTTTCAAGACTTCAGTTTATTATCTCCATTTTGTGGGAGGCCTGGGATTTTTTGAAGATCACTACCAGAGGCAGAAACTATAGAAGTAACCATCTGGGTTGGTTTGGCACTTGGTGGAACAACTTTAACAACCCCGTTGCTAAAGGGCCCTCGTTGACTCCCAGTTCCAATTCTGGTGTTTACTATAACATTGCTGAGTGGGTCTTTTTGATTCCCCAACTCAGTTCTGGCCAATGATGAACACTTTGTTTCTGTTGAAATTTAAATCTTGTCATTATTTCACTAATCAGAATTGCGTAGATCACAACAACTGAGAATTTGAAATTCATGTCACCTTACAATGTAGCAACTAAAGACAACCCTTGCAAGTTGCAATAAGAAAACTTAAAACAATCACAATTGATTGCGCAGAAAATGAGAATCATGTAACAAGTGGTATATGTAATTACAGTAGCTCATTGTAGTTAATGCATATTCACAAGAGTTCACTCCAATGGTTTGATCTTCCTCTTTCAACTATGGAGGTCCTCAGTTCAAATTTCAAAGCCAACAGAGAATGATTGAATGGGGTGGAAGAGGGCTATTTCCCAATGTGTAATCCTAGGACCAATGTGCCTCCTAATGCAGAAATTCTAGTAAATGCAACTTTCTGATTGCAAAGAGATAATTTGTCTAGCATACGCTATTAGAAAACAACTATTCCCAACTTCAATTAGGGCATTATAATGTCAAACTACACAAACAAAAGGGGTTAAAAAGCAATGTTTGTATCAGGGAAGAACTTTAATAAAATTGGCATATTGACAATGCATACGAGGACATACTAGTCTCTTATCATTAAACGTGAGTTTATCATCTCAAAATACCAGACCTGGCAGTTTCCATTTCTAGAACCATTAGTGTAAAAAATTGGAGAAAGGAAAGAGAAACTTGCCTTTTATTTCTCCGAATGTGATGAGCCTATTAAGGCAATCTCGAAACTTTGTTAAAACGATTCTTTCTTGCTCTGCATGAGCCTCTGCCATGCCTTGTCCACAAGGCAGCTGTGAAGAAGTGTTGCAGCCATGGCCCGTCAACCCATTGGGGGAAGCAGCAGCCATAAGCATCGTATCTTGTTCATCGCACATCAATTCCAAGGTCCCAGGAGACATTGGTCTTCCTTTTGGCATATCAGCACCATCCAAGCTGGAATCATCAGGAACTACTTTATCAGCATGGTTTGCACTAGAACAATCATTAGCAACAATTTTATCAGTATCTGATTCCTTGTGGCTCTGCAACCTTTCTTGAGTAGATGAAGCAAGCAAAGTTTCTCTTTGATCTTCTCCTCGCTTTTCCATTGAATTTCTTTGGTCTGGGCATACAAAAATATTAGAGGCCCATTCATTAGATATTGTTTGCAGTACTCACATTTTATTTTTATTTTTTTAACATTTAAATAATGAAAAGGAACACCCTTTTGTCAGATCAGATATAGTTCTATTCAATTCACTCTTTATTTTTCAAGAAAAGGAAAGGCTACAAAGCATAAAAATATTTACAATGGATAAGCAGTTGGGCGTCTTCTTGTATCTATTTAGTTGGCGGTGCTTGGTATACCATAAAAAAATTGCAAATAGTAACAAATATGAAGCTGACTTCTTGTCACATGGTGGAGGAAATGTGATAAATCACATAAAGTCCCCGCCCTCTTCCTCTAGCAAACAAACTTTTGAAACTCTCAGACACAGGTTTATATATCACAAGCTAACCCTGAGAACATAGTCAGCTCAGGGAGATAAAGCAAACCAAACTGGACATAGAAATGATAGATAATCTAATCAGTTCAGAAAATACATAGTCAAAAGAAACTAAGCTGGCATGGCTGCAAGCATCTCAGAAAGCTCTTGGAGGCCAAGAAGGGATGCAGAATGGGAATGACACTCATTACATGGAATATCAAGAGGAATGCAGACATGGAAGATGATATTTTGTTGCAAGTAGATAATGGAGACTCCTGTATGAAAATGAAGGGGTTCTAGTTTCAAAGAGAGCAAGATCCAGGAAGTTATACCACTGACTTGTTAGAGAAAACTCAGAATACTAAAAACATGAGGCATTTCTATATTTCTTTTCTGCACTTATCCTTTAAGAAATAAAGAGCAGACACTTAATGTTTAAATTCTGAAGGGTAGGACTATCTCCATATTCCCCAGTTTAGTGGGACTATCAATCTCATAACAAATTTCCTTTCCTCTTCCCAAACCAAGAAGCAAAAACCATCTTCTGGAACCTAATAAGCTTCCTCTCTTCCCAGGCCAGCTCAGTTCGACAAATGCAAATCATGAACTCTCAATAGCTTCATAGAGAAGGAAACATGTACCGAATGCTGAAATTTATATCTTATTGATGTTTTTGGAATGACTAAATTATTTGTATAAAACTTCACATAAGCCTCACAATGATAAAATGCTTTCGCTTGTTCCACAATTCATGTAAGCATTGTTGTCAAAATCATGAGTTTACTCGTAAAATTATATAATTTTACAAGTCAACATGTATCCAACATGCAAAATTGAACTAAAAACTCGAAAACCAGTAAAATCATACCTGATTTGTGGAAAATCTGTAAACCCAGTCCAATCTTACGAGTTTAGTAAGTTTAGTAAATTTGTGATATGAATCAAGTCAGGTTTGAATTTGACCATAAAATGTTTGCTAATCAGTTTTACAAGATTGAACATATCTCTCAAATCGTACATCGAATCAAGCTGAGATTTTACAAGGAAAAACTGGACACATGAAATTATATTGTGGTAAATTTTCAGGTCAAACAGAGTTTGAGAACAAATTATTTCAGAGAGTCGAAGTTACTAGACAAATCTTATCAAATTTACCAAACTAGAACTTAGTGTATTATTTGGGACATATTGGAGCTATAGGTGGAGTGTTGTTAAAAATTCAAGTTGAGCTGGAAACTAGATATCTCAAGCTTTCTAACCATATATGATAGGCATAGTAATTCATCCAGATGAAAGAGAATGTGTTTGAAACCAAGATTAAAATCTACCAAGAATGTGTGAAAATTGTAGATTTAGGTTACATTAAGGAATTTTAGCATGAAGATTTTATTTTTATTATCCTATTTTATTTATTTATTTAAAGTTGAATAATTATTTTTATTTTGAGTTTGTTCTGGCACGTTAGACATTGTCTAGAGATTTATTTTATTATTAAACTTATGTTAGTTAATTAGTAATTTAGGTTCATTAGATTGTAACCCAAAAGAGGTCCATCCAAACTTGCTGTTATGGAACAACCAAGTTGTCATTAGGTTCTTATATACTTTCTACCATTTAATGATTCCCTCGTGTATTGAGAAGTTCTAAGACACTATATTTTTCCATGTCATTAATTTCTTGATTTATAGTATCTATCTCTCTTATTTTATTTAAATCATTCATTGATTATAATGTTGATAACTCTCTTCATCAAATTTTAATGTAATTTAGTTTTTTGGCTGAAATTGTTAATAGATAATTAGTTAAAAATATTTACTTATGATTTTACGATCTGAATTTACATTGTATTTTACATATCATGTCAAAAAAATATTTTTGACAACCTTGCATGTAAGTAATGCACAGTACAGGTATCCATGGATGCTACAATTAAGGAGTTGTAGGATCATCATGAAACCCATTCCTTGTCCTATTAACTTTCTTTCTCGTAATGCATATAAGCAACTGGCATATCCAAACCCACCCATGCAAATGTTCTGCATTCTACACTTAGCAAACATCAACCAAATTAAGGCATGCACTTGTTAGAACAAGTCAGGAGTTGGAAAACATGATCAAGAGTTCTAATAGATAAACCATGAGAAACAATTTTGAGCTGTTCTGATATTTTCATCAAAGATATATGGCCATAGGCAGTCATTCAGGCATGCAAATGGAGAGATGCAGTATAGAAGCATAATGAAAAGTTGTGCTTAAACATTATGAACCAGAAAAAAACTTTTTCTAGGACATATATGAGCATCGTTATACCTGAAAACGTCTTGGCAGCTTCTCCGGACAGAACCACCAAAACTGAGCAAAGTTCTTTTAAGTCTTGTGGTTGGATGATGTCTGCCAAGAGAGACCTGCAATCATGACATGAAGGTTAGTTTTGAAGACAAGAAAATTGGCAAAGTTTTCATGAAAATAGCCACCATACCTGTATGTGATTTTTGAAGGGCCCAATGTTATAGCATTACCGGCACGAGCAACGGGATTGGAGGGCAATGAAGAGGAGGGTGCAGGAGGCCTGCTATGGCTTCCCTAATGAACACAAAAATCACACAGTAACACTGTCATGTGTTGTGAAATCAGACCCAAATAAGATGATGTGGAAATAAATCAACGGATCTAACAAACAGCGATGTGGATGTATTTTGCAAATGTGAACCATGACTCAAAGATACAGAAGACTGGCAGAAGCAAGTTTTATGATTATGTCTTTCTTCTTTCTGATTTGACTCTACAAATACTAGCTTATTTTATGTATCAAATTGTAAACAGCTAAGATCAGGTAGCTTTAAAAAATCATAGTTGCAATAAAACAAAATATCTTTGAAACCAAATTAAACAAATATGCTAAGAGGACATTTACCTGTTGAAAATGCCCAAGCCTGTCAAATGATTGATCCTTGACTGTTTGCCCAAAGAAAAGCTCCTGACCTTTTCTCTTCCTAGATACTGGAGGGGAAGCATAACCAGATGATCCAATAGCCCCTGTTATTGCAGCATTCGCAGCCTGTTGAATATATGCCATGTTGTTGCCGTGGTCACCATGAAAAAGTGCCTGTCTCTCTTCACTTCCTTCAAAGTTCTTGCAGTCCATGCATTTACAATTTTCAGAACAAAGAATATTGGCTTGGAAGCATTCACAGTACTTTTTGAGACATCCAGATTTCTTGCAGTGGCATCCCTTATTGTGCTTTACAAACACCAATCCATCCCCACTTTCTTCCTGCAATTGTTTCCAACAATTTCATATGATGGTCAACAACACCAGAAAACAGTGTTATCTCATTAAAAAAAAAAAAACTCAATTGAATTCCAAGCAAAGGTAATTCCTTTAAATTCAACAGTAACAAGCAAGAAGAAATTAATTATTACCTATGTGTCTATCATAATGGTGTTGAGCTAATTTTCTAAATGAATAAATTCCACATATATAAAAAGAAACTCCACGTTACAAAGCTCAGCATATGAGGATTTATTTCAAATAAAATTCATAGGAAAAAGATTTGATATCTAATGAATATTTTGATAGAAGAAAATTTTATTAATAATGAAAAAAGAACAGAATAACAAAATAAAGAATAAGTAATCCATCAAAATGGAGAATGGGAAACGAAGAGAGAGAATATAAGATCCCTACAATCTCTTCCAATGTCAAGAGCCCTTTTGTCTCTTCTAATGTCAAAATTTGAAACCCCAATTATTTTTTCACTGTCCAAGACTCGATTATTTGGTATTACACACTGAAAATGTCATTCAAGGCAAAAGGAAAATGATAAAAGGGATATTATTTTGTTATTATTGAAAATCATATCACATCTCAAGTAGTGGTAACACCGTTCATGCACAAGCAAGGGAAAAAGACAACCACCACTCAAAATCTTCCCAACAAAAAATGCAACCTAACTATAGCTTCATACAAAAAAATTGTCATTTAAATTCCATCAAAAAATGGGAAAGGCTCTGGTTCCAAAAAGAAGAGAGGAAAAACAGAGGTAAAGAAATGGCTATACATGACAAAGACTCCCTTATGAAGTAAATGTTGAAACTACCATAATTGTTTCTATTTTTTGAACTAGATTAAAACAAAAGGAAGAAACATCATGATTTGATATTGGTTAATAAACTTCATATAAGCACTCAGCTGAAAAGCAGTCTACATAGGCATAACCAACATACCCGACTATCCCGTGTTCCATGTGGGCTGCTTGCAATTTTTGGCCTGAATGCATTTGGATTACGCTCTAAAGTAGCTTCAACAGCTTCCCGCCTAGCAGCCTCATTTTCAACATTGTTATAACAATTAACACAATTGCACCCATCACAGTATGTTCCAGAGGCAAAACACTCACAGTAACTGCTCCAGCCATGAAAAAAATTATATATCAGCAAAATTTCTTGTACCAACCACTGCAGAACAAGAATTGACATAAAATTCCCAGAAAACCAGGAAAGTCAAAGCAAACCCAAAACCCATTATACAGAATGCTAGGATATCATGCAACTGAAACACAGAAAGAAGGCACCGTATGTTTAAAATGATTTAACCAAGCTTCCTAGGCATTGTTTAAATGTATGAAAATCATTTCAAGCATATGGCATGAGACGAGCAGTACCAGACCTTCAGTGTTGCACTTAAAACGTGTACTTCCTGGATATAAGAGTGGAAAAGGAATTCAATTGTTTCTTTTTATGTTGAAATAAAACCCTATAACAAATCAACACATGTAACTCCGTTTTTAAAATTCTTAAATAGAAAGAAAAGCAAACAAGCACTAAATCCTACGACCAAAATGTATTTGAATTAAATTTCATCAGAAATGAAACAGTAAAGCTGACTCTAAAGCATAACTCAATATCATCACACTGATGAAACATTACTACGACAATGTACTTACAGCTTTAAGCACCGTGAGTGTTTACAGTTACACTGTCTTTGCTTCTTTGGAGTACCATCTTTCAATTCAGTGTTTGGTATTGGTATTGATTTTGGTGATTCTGGTTTCCTGAACATGGGGGGAAGCAGTCTTAAACTCTTAGGAAAGAAATAAACGGATGAAAAATTGAAAGAATGTCATAATGGAAACTAATTCTGTGTCTTGATCAATGCAGAGTTTCAAACAATGAAAACAGTTGCGAAGTAACTAACTTCGTGTCTGTCTCTACCAAAACTTCTCTAAACTTCATGTTTAGGGCAATTATTCACCAAAACATCTTCATCAATAGGAAAGGGAAAACAACTATCCTAGTGAGGAATCTCATTTACAAGACTGTCTCTTTTTTTTTTTTCATTATTCAAAGGGAAAAAAGATTTCCTTTCTTTTAAGAAAACTAAGCAAGCAAATTGTCTCCTTGGAAAAAATTTTGAAAACCTAAACAAAAATGGAAATTTTTTATGGTTTCTAATTCATTACCAACAATTGAAACAAAAAAAATGAAAAATCCAAAATTGAATTGATGAGAGAACGAGCAGTGATAAGAACCCTCCAAAATTAGCAAAAATGAAAACTTTGCAAGTCCAAAATCAGAACTTTCAAACAAAAATTTCTATTAAGCCCACAGATTGGTAAAATTCCATAACCAATTATTCCAAGAAAATTGCAAATTTAGTAACCTACGCAGCAAAAGCTACACATACCATCTCAGAAAGCAATTTTTTCTTTTCAAAAATTACAAATTGTAACTTACACAGCCCTGACTGGCTGCTGCTGCTGCTGCGTCTGCTGTTGCGGTACCACTTGAATCTCAGCCACCTGTGGCTGCAGTTGCAGTTGGGATTGTGGATGGGGCTGGGGCTGGCTCTGCGCAGCCGCCGGGGAAACCAAGAGAGGCGGCTTTTGCAGTGGCGACAGCTGCGATTGAGGATGGTCAGGAAGCACACCCTGTGTAAAATCGAGCTGTCTGGCTAGCTTCTTGGTCTGAAAATATGCATTCTCCGATTGCTGCTGCTGCTTTTTTGGAGGGAATTCGCTCCCCTCACTTTCCCCCATCTTAATTCAATTTTCCCCCCAAATCACCCCTACTCAGATTCTTTAACCAAAAAAAATAATGAATCCACAGAATTTACCTCTCAATAATTACACAAATTCGAAAAATCCTCAAACCTTCAGATCCAAAAACATGAAAATAAATAATCCAGAAAACACAATTACTTGACGAATGTGAAATCAATCAGCTCAAAATAAATCCCAACAGGAAATTTAAACCAAAACTGGACAAAAAAGAGAGTTCCTGATAACTTTGATCCAAAACCGAAGAGGGGGGTTAGAGAGAGAACGAAAAGGCGCGGTTTTGAGTGTAATTATTATTAAAAAAAAAAGTAACTGTAGTTTAGCAAAGGAGTGTTTTTGTTTTGTGCTCTGCTTCTGTTTTTGGTCTTGGTTTTGGTTTGGCTGGCGGTGTTGTTGTTGTTGTTGTTCTTCTTCTTCTTCTTCTCCTCTCGTTTCAAGTGTCTCTCCTCCCTCTCTCTCAAGTGATTTTGAAATTCAATTTTCTTCTTTATTCAATGGTTGGATTTCCGTTTTGTTTCTAATCTGACGGTTTTTCTTGAATTCGATGATCTGACGGTCATATTTCATAGATAGAGAATCAGGTATCGTTGTTTCGCCGTTTGATTAAGTATCCTCTAAAATTTCAACATTAATGGTGTGACTCCATTTGTCTAATGGGATAGTGTACACTGTGGTGCAGGTTGCGAAGAATTTACGAGTCCCAACCCACGGATTCATGCCACGTAGGGACATGGTTAGTTGGCAACGTGTTATTGGGTGGTTGGGTTATGAGTTAAAAGAGGAGGGAATTGTTTTTTAGTGGGTTCTTCACTTCTCCTCACTCTCCGTGGAGAGTGAAAATAGAATATAAAATTGGCGCTAAACTGTTGACTTGGAGTTAGAGTTGGAGATAAGGTAAAGTTGTAAGATTTGGTGACAGATTTCCCAAGTAAATCTCAGCACTACAAGGTAACTAATGGATGGACAAGATCTATTCTAGACGCAGAGGAATATCAGCACGTGATTGTAACTAAAACGAGAAAAAAATATATATATGGGAAGAAATTGTCTGACACTAAATATTGCGCAGCTAAAATAGGCAAGTTCCTCAAGGTTCTTCGGTATAATTGTTATTGTTTTTTAAATAATTTTTTATATTAAAATATATATTAATGATTTTTTTTATTTTTTAAAAAATTATTTTTATAACAGTACATTAAAATTATTTGAAAATATTAAAAATATATTAATTTAAAACAAATAAAAAATTTAAACTTTTTACAAATATTTTTAAAATATAAAATAAACAGACGCTTCATAAATCAAATTATTTTCTATGATAAAATCGGCTTTGGAAATACCCACCCTTTATTAATAAAATAATTATTAAACTTGACTTGGAATAAGATTCAAACTGCCAATAATAAAAATTTAACAAAAATCCAAGCTATAATTAAATTGTATATTAATCCGCAGAAATGATTACGTCAAATCAAATTTAACTTTTTGATAACCTTTTTTTATCACATGGACCGGGCTAAGAAACACCATGTTGAATCCGAGTCGACACACGATGTCCCGTGTTCAAGGAGTGTGCATAAATCAACCATTTGAAAACAAAACAAAAGGAGCTGTCTCTTGTGTTTCACTAAAATACATGAATCCACGGGTCTTATCAACATTTGAAAAAGAAAGACCGAGATGGAAAATTCTCTTGCGAAAGAGATGCTCGTGACATCCAAATTGAAATATAAAGTGACTGCCAACAAGATTCCTGCAACCATCCTTGCATTCTCAAGTAATCGAAGTCGTGAACCATGGAACACGGTTGCATGCTGAATTGTAACGGGTCGTTTTTCATACGAGCAGCCAAAGTTCAGTCCTGGTGCCGAAAGTGATACAGACACAGCAACGCGGGTTCCAAGTTCTTATTATTATTATTATTTTCTTTCTTTTTGGAAAGAAGAAAAGGAAAGAAAAACTTGAAGACCGGCGTTAATGCACCATTACTAAAAGAACCTTTAATAAACGAAAATCAAACAACATCGATAGTAGTCAGAAAAACCTATTTAAGTTTTGAGCTGTGCAATAACATCCATCCTCACCCAGCAAAGAACACAGAATTACCATGATACCAAGATGAACAATGCAAGCTCCATAGCCTCACTTCTTTCAATACTCATCTCTCATTCTGCCTTGCCCAACATGATGCCAATCATCTCGCCGCCCCTGCTCCATGTATATGTCCTGAACTCTTTTGGCGGTGCTAAATGGCGATCTGCTCCTGTCTCTCTCTTCACAATCCCATCTGCCATGTTGAGGAAGTGAAGGCGGAGGTAGAGATGGAGAGGGTGGTTGTCTCTCAAACCCTTTCCTTTCATGGAAAAAGCTATCCCTTCCATGGTCATTATGACCCCAATCCAGCCTGTCAAATTTGTTCCTCCCCCTGTATTCACCATCTGCATAATCAGATTGATCTCTCTGCATGTCATGGTCAGAGAACCGGCCCCCTTGCCTGGGAGGTGGACCACCAGACCCACAATCTCTGGGTCTGTCTCTGGCCCAATCTCGAGGAGGAGACCTATAGCCATTCATAGTCCTGCCTGGAGAGAGATCCAATGAAGGACGGGGAAAGTGTCTTGGAGGAGCATGCAGAGGTAGGGGGGCATGATAACCCCGCCGAAGACTCCCTCCATATCTATAGCGAGGCCTCTTGCAATTGTTACAGAAATCTCTCCTTGCAAAGTTCAGGTTGCCACATCTGAAAGGGAAAAATGACATGAGATTTGAAGGTGCTCCATCTTCATGGTATCATAACAAACATGCTAAAACAAAATCAACCGTTAAAAGGTAAAACCCTTTCCTTCTATCATTTGCATACAATTAGGAAGTGATATTAAGACAGGGGGGAGATAACCAACTTCAAGTCTTATTCAACTCAAATTTAATGACCCCAAAGTGCCAGAATCATGTACCAAGAAAAGACAAAAAAAAAGGTGTGGAGGAATGGAGAATGAAACCATACAATAAAAAACTATGAAATATGAACTTACAAAGGATCTGTGCAGATCCAGTCGCCTTCCCTTGGGCGTACATTTGGATTATTCCTCCCCATGCCCTCCCCTCTATGACGTCCTGGACCAAGTCCAGGCCCATCAAAACCTCTTCCTCGAGCACAAGGGGGTGAAGAATCTTGAAATCTACCATGATACTTCCTGTTGCTAAATTCACGACCTTGAGATGGCCCCCCTGAATTATCAAAATCAGAATTGTATCTGTGATCTGCATCCCTATGACGTCCAGGAGAGCCAGAACCTGCACGAAGCCTATATCCTGGAAAAAAGCCAGCGAAATCTAAAGATGAGCAACCCCTAAAACAAGGGAGAAATTTTGTTAGTGCAAAGTAGAAATGCTAGCTGTAGATTTGACCCAAAAACTGTGAAGTAACCCGTCCAACAAAACAGCAATGACATGAATCATCAGTCAGGGCATTTCCCCATAAAAAGTGTGTATAAAGGAGATACCAAGTGCAGAAGACTAAGGCATTCACATGATAATGGCCTATTGCTATCTCTCCAAATGACAGCCCCCATGACAATGAATACAACTGGAGCAGCACATAAGTACAACCAAAACCAGTTACTTGAAATCACCAAAATCTACATACATGACCAACAAGTCCATTTTTTCCTACTTTAACAGGTCATGTCCTCCCATTTCATCACCCAGAGCATCCTTAAAGATATGCTTCTAACCTAAGTACTGAGCTAACAACACCAAATCAATTTATCAGGATCAGCCTTAACTTCACAATAGCAATGGGAATGAAACTTGGTTGATATGTGAAGCCCAAAACAGACCACCATAACCCAAGCACAAGTATGTCCCAATAACTTCAGTCAAAAACAAGCTTCAAGGGCAGCAAGACCAACAAGCATTCCACCAGTAGAAGACAGCAAGGTTCACAGTAGCTTAATAATTCACAAATTAAGTGGCAACCAATTTAATCCGATTATCTTCACAACCAACTGTGAACTATTAGATTACTTCACAAACAACTGTGAATTATTAGAAATAATGTAACAGTATATATTCCACGCAACAACAGTACCCAATAGTTCAAAGCAACATGGTGGACAGAAGCCATAACGATCTTCCTGAACCCAAAAGGTACTTTGTCATGTCCAATATGCACTGTCTATACTCGCACCAAACAGCCAGTGAAACTAAATCGGAAATCAGAACCCGATGGAGACCACCCAAGATTTTAAAGAGGTATGCAGCAACTTCCCAGACTAAACCCATTAAACAATGACGAATGACGAATAACAAAGACCTAAACAGCACAGCAGAGACTAGAAAAATGGGATGATGGTGGAATTCCACAATTCTTATGGGCTTAAGACTTGATACAACAACAATGAAAAGTAGAATTCCTTAGTAGCTACTAAGAGCCACTCAACTTTACCTTATTCAACCATCCAAATGTTGAAGAGTACATTACAATAATGAAAAGCCCAATCAAGCCATTGGTTCTCACAACAATAATTCCAACTCAAATACAAATACCTTCTGGAATTTACCAGTTACCAGCAATTTAACACCAACTTAAAAAATGCACACAAAGAGAACCTGCGCCAAATACCCATCAGCTAGCTGCAAAAATGCCAGGTGCCAAAACAAAGCCTGCAAGAGTGATCACACCCCAAACATGCCACCCTTTTTGTTGCTACCCTTAATAGAAAATTCCTTGTAAAATGCAATATTTGTTTTCCCCATACAATATCAAACCATAACACGTAGTTCCCTAACATCCCTGCTCATACACAAAAATGGCTTTCCAGCAAAATGACACAGCATTCAAAGAGTTCCCATACCACTCAAAATAATGATAGTTGCATTTCCCATGAATATACTAGCCATAATACAGAAACCAAATCCCCAGGGATCATGATCCAAGAGTGCACTCACACCAACATGCCTTCCTTGAGACCCAAGTTATTGTATGCAAGCTGTAACACACAACAGCAAAATTTACTTGCAATTCAACACTCATATGGTAGTAGATCCACAAGCTCAACATGAAATGCAACACACAACATCAAGAAACCTATCTTGAGTAACAGCTGAAATACTCCAAAAGAATCCAACATATCCTCAATATTTTCAATGATCCATCTAACCTCTGAAAAGTTAAGTGTGATTAAGACATTCACTTACAGGATTAGTTTTCCATTCAATAAAGTAGAAATAACATTCACATATTTATAGTAAAGAAAGAATAATATGATAACAATGACGTATATAATAGAATGAAAGGCCGATATGCGTTGTTCTTCAACTTTTGATGCATAGAAAAGTCAAAACCATGTTTGGTTGGAAATAACTTTAGACTTGAATAAAAAATATGTTACATAATTGAGTCAATTTTTTTATTTAGTCAAAAGTTAAAACTTTTAACTTATAGGTCTTAGCTTAGACTTGTATATTCTTCAAAAAAAAATTGATTTTAGTCATTTTCACCAAAAATATTTCTAACTTAAAATCATTTTAAATGATTTTTATCATCAATTATTTATGAAAAACAACTTTTGGATTATAACTCAATGTCAAAAATCATAATTAAAAAGCCATGCCACACATACTATAATCATCCTACTTGAATCTTCAAAAATTGCAAAAATACTCGGCGTTCTCATTTTAATGCTTAAAACTTTTATCATATGCTAGAAGGAAATGTTAAACCATACCCAAAGCTATTATCTGCGGTAAGTTTCCCATACTTCAATTATTTGGCAGCTTAACATCAAGCTGTCAAATGATTTCCATCATCAGTTTTTATCAAGGCAACTAATGAAGCAATACATGATTACAAAACCATTATTTGGGAAAATATATATATGTATGTATGTATGTATGTATGTATGTAATAAAATAAAATTAAGAACAAAACAAGGAGAGAATGAAAGAGAAATGAAAAGCACCATGGGATAACTAAGATGTATCCAAAAAGTTGCTCACTTACACTATCATGTTCTCATTCTTTGAGATAAAAGCTAGGTTCCATAGAAAAAGCCTTCCAGTGAATTAATATTAGTCCCACCATGAATCATAGAAGACTTCACACATAATTAAAGTTGTTTTCCGTAAATTAAAAAAATAAAAAGTGCAGATTACAACCTTAAATAACAATAGCAACTTCATTATGTCATGAATTTTATTAGTTTTCTGAAAGTTCCTCCTCAAATCACTCTTTATTAGTCGCAATTCTTCAAAAGTAATTCATAAAACAATCAAGTAACAAAAGAAAACATAGCTTTCGATAAATCTACAAATAAAAATATTAGCGGAAGAATTAATCAACTGTATCATTATATCATGACTCAAATAACTCTACTACTTCGATCTAGATTTCATGATTAAAAAAAAATTTCGCATATGCGCATCTTAATTAAAATATGAAGAGATACAAAAAAAAAATTAAACAAACTAAAATTAAGAAGAAAGAGACAAACCCGGATCATCAGAGTATCGTTCCAGGCGAGAATAGGATGGGGGTTCACGGAGGAACTCTCCAGGCTCGTAATCGCTACCACTTGTAAGGCCTCCACCTCCGGCGCCAGCACCGCCGTCTCTGACGAATGGACGTACAATGAGGCTGCTAAGGAGAGGCTGGTGATGCGGTGTCGTTTGGTCCTTGTCTCTGGACCCCATCGTTTTGTCGCTCTATCTCTAAACTCTTTCAGTTTGACACAGTAACTGATTAGGCAAGCGCGTCCGTAAATATGTGCGTCGGGTAATTTGTTTGTTTTGTTTTTGTTTTGGGTTGGTCTTTCAAAGGTGCGTGATTTTTGTTGCTCTGTCAGCCTCTTATTGAGCATTGTTTACGTGTTTTGGAGTAATTTAACAAATTTTTTAAAGTATTTTTATTTAAAAATGTATTAAAACAATATTTTTTTTAATATACAAATACAGCCAAAGGCTAAGAATGTATTTAAAATGCGTTGTTTTTGCTTTTGAATGTTTTTTTAAAATAATTTTGGTTTAAAAAAATATTAAATTGATATTTTTAATATTTTTTATGATTTTAATATTATAATATAAAAAATAAAAAATTATTTTAAAAACCATTAAGAATCACAATCCTAGACAAATATTAAATTCGGACAGTTTAACTTTAAAACTTTTTTGTTTAATTTTTTATTTAATTTAAGTTTAAAATTAAAAAATACAAAAATTATGATTTAATTAACTTAATTATTTCAAAAACAAATTTAGATAATTATCAAGAAATACAAAGAAGAAATTAAAGAGAGAAAAAATCTTGATAGTTTACCCAGCCTATTTAGAATTAAACAGGTGAGATTTGTTTTAATATAATTTAGTTAATTTAATTAATTTAAAAATAAAAATTTAGAGTAAAATTAAAAAGAAATAATGAAAAGAAAACCTTTCTAACTTTTTATCTGCATAAGTTTAAAATTAAATCAATAGGAAGGAATGTCTCCATCTGAAATACTTGGGAAGCGATGAATCATCGAAATGCCACCATTTAAGTGAAATTACTATTTTGCTCTGTCAGATTTGGAAGTTACGATTAAGCCCCTGATTGTGCACCTGCAGTGTCTACGCGGCGTGTGTGTCGTGCACCGCTACTGTCGGTGGCTCGACATCGATTCTAACAAGGTGTCGGCGCATCGAACGACCACTACCGAGCTCTCAATCTCGTCCGTTAATGGTCGTGTATATCACAACCAACCAGGGAGGGAGATCAGCGGAGATGAAGCTCGTTCTTGCTTTTATCTGCTACTAATGGCGATGTTGACGTCGGGGACTGCTCGAGTTTTGGTCGGAGTGAAGGCACATCTTTCGATGGTGGTATCGAGGCGTATGCTGGTCAGACATTGGAGAAACGGTAGCTTATTTCACCGTCAAACAAGAAGAGAGAAAGAGACATGGATTAGCGGATCTATGAGCGCATGTGGTTTGACAATTCAGTCGTGCTTGATTTGATCAAACGAACCAGATCTAAATGTTTCTAAATTGAACCTACGATTGTGATCTATTTGGGTTTTGATTGGGTGTGGGCGAGCTTAGATTGGTTTTCTAAATCAACAGCTAGGATGTAAAATTATTTGAATAATAAAGAAAAATACCAATTTACTATTATATATGAATAATAAAAAACTGGAGTTTGAATGATGAATAATCTTTCAATCTGATAAGTATTATTTAAAAATTATTCGTACCCTTAAAATAAGAAAAATATCAATCCAATATTCTTTAGTACAAGTCGCTAGCGACATGGGTTACGAAATGTCCTTGCCTCAAGAAAAAATTCATAAATTTGTGATATTACAGGTTTATTATTATATATTAATAATTTATGAAATATATTAAATCTTTAAAATCAGTAAGGAAAATAACCCTTGGTTCTTCAATACATATAACTTAAATGGTAGGGAAGGACTCATTCAACCTGTAGGTTTTGGAATTCAAGTTTCATCATTAATTTCTTTAAAAAAGTGATATATTTACTTTAAATTAATCTCATTCAAAAAAATATTATAAGTTTTAGTTTTGATATAAAAGCGTGGTATGTAACCTTTGAAATGTATGTAAGTGTGGGATTAATCTCATTTATGTTGGGATAAAAGTTTTTGATATTTGTACTTTCAATTCTTAAAATTAATTTATAATTATTTTAAATTAGATTTGATGAGATATATGTTAATAGACTATAATAGCCCAAGGCTATTTATGCTGGTATATAACATGTTAAAAAAAAAATACAACTTTACTCGGTATAATTATGGCTTTTACAGTGGAAAAACTATGATATAAATTATGAATGACCAGATTAAATGGAAACATACAATAAACAAACTAGCTATCTAACTTTATTATGTTATATTTTTTTTATTTAGGAAAACATTTGGTATGTATGTTATTTTGATATATATTTTTACATAAAAATAAATATATAGATAAAAAAAATTTACACAAGCATCTAATTAAACAAATCAATAATTATATAGGTAAAATAATGAAAACAAATCATTAACAATAACCAAAAGATAAAGTGACAAAATAAAAAAATAAATATAAATTAAGATATTTAATTATACATGATAAGACATTTACCCGATTGTATTTATAGAATTTATTTGTTTAAATTAATAAAATATAAACTTACACAAAAAAATTGTAACATGAAAGATAAACACAAATAAAACTCATTGAATAAACACACACCCTATAAAAAAAATATTACGTAAGACAGAACATATCAAAAATATTATTTAAAAAATAATATGTTTTTATTTTAAAAAATAAATTTTACTTGTATAAAAAAATAGATGAATTAGAATAATATCTTGAAAAAAATAAACTTAAAAAAAAATAAAAATTATATTCAAAAAACACATGTAAAGTTCATGACCAAGATTATAAGATTAGAATAAATTCATAGAAAAGAAATTGAATATAATTATAAAATTAATATTATAAAAAAACCAATACAGAATAATAAGATTACACATAGTTAAATCTCCAACAAATCAATGTTAAAAAATAAAATTAGAGAAAAATAAAAGAAAAATAATTAGAAGGCAAACAAAAAATTTTAATTAGATTATTAAATTGAATAAAAAAATAGCTTTAACAACAACAAAAAAAAATAAGGGTCAAATTGAAGGGGAAAAAAAAGACAATAAAAAATACGATTAAATGATGACATTGAGGTAAAAAAAACTTTAACAAAAGGTCAGAAATTAAATTAAAAATCAAAAGAATAAAGACTGAAATGAAAACAATATATGATAAATTATGATTAAAGGAATAAATTGACAAAAGTAACTTTTATAAAAGGAGTAAAAATGAAATAAAAAATCTAAAGAACAAAGGATGAAATTAAAAAATAAAAAACAAAGAGATTAATCATACATTTCTTCTGGTAAGAGAGAGAGAAAAAATAATTACCAATAAAAATCCAACAATCATACATTATTACACACGGTACCATATAGAATAGGACACTGACGAATACAAAGAAATGTCAGAGGATCAAGATTGGTTACTAGATGGTGTCAAAAGATTACCTTAAAAGGCATGGATATTATCCACTCCCTAGCGCATTTTTAGCATACTCCAACAATCTTTTTGATTAAAAAATAAAAAATCTACATGAAAATACTAAAGAATCTCTCATAATCCTAGTAATTACTCACATGAAAGTACAAAAAACCCCTAAATTTTTCTCTCTTCTAAGATCAAATATGTGTTTAATCATACATGAAGAATGGAAAAAAAAAAACCCTCTTGTTCGACAACCCAATATTCTTTTATTCTAGAGGTAAGGAAGTATTTTTATTATTCAAAAGTTTATGAAAAGTAAAAAATATTTGGTCAACAACTAAAACTTGTTCACTTTAAAGATAAAAAAAATATTTTTATTATGCAAAAAAAACTTTGATATCCTCAAAAAAAAATTTTAATGATCAACAAACTTAGAAAAGATTAAAACACCTCTATAACCAAGACCATCATTTTTTCTAGCACATTAATAAAAAAATATTTTTTCCTTGTATAAATGATCTTATATACATTAAATGAGAAATAAAAGAACCCATATGTTATATTATATAAGAAATCATTTAAAATCTTTAAATAATTTTTATGTAGTTTTCCAAACAGTTATTATATAATGTAGTTAAAGGAGCCAATTTATAATTTACTAGTATATCGGTTCACACTTTGAAACAGGTTAATATTATTTTTTTAATGTAAAAAAAATTAAGAATCTAAAGAATGTTTTAAAAGTCTTAGGTCAAATTCAAGACACTTGATCTTAATAAGTGTTAGGCTAAAGACTCCCATATCTAAAATGATTGTCACATTCAAGTGTTTTGAATCTCGTGTGTTTACTAGACCCTCCTAAATGATGTGGGTTTAGCGTTGTTACTAAACCTAAGCGTCGTGGGTCTCATAAAAACTCTAGAAGCAAGCTATTTTTTTAATTATTTTTAGACTAAAAGCATTATTGTACTGTACATGGAAATTAAAAAAAAAAACTTGAAATACCCTTTTCCGACAGCTGACACGATAAAAAGATTGATGTCTTCTCCTAAGTGCAGGAGTGTTGAAGTAATAAATAACCCGGCAAGACCGGGGTCGAACCACAGGGAGGATATTGTACAAATTATAAATAACAACAATACAACAACAACAATAATAATAATAACAACAACAACAACAATAAAGAAGAAGAAGAAGATGAGAACTTTGAGATGAAATATTAAAGTAAGGATTAACAATGATAATAACAAATGTTAAGGTTAGAGATTCCACTAATGGTATATCAAACAAGTATAATATAAACTCTTATTGTTCAATTGGAAGCCATACATAAAGGAGGTTCCAATCAGATTATAGATTGTTAACATGATTACATTAGTCATCTTATTCGATTAATGTAAATTTCATCAAGCATTCATGATTATAACTTATGTTAACAACAAATCAAGTTCCTTTCATAGCTCAGGTGTCGGTTATAACATACAGTATGGGTTATGAAAGTGCCAAGCATTTGTTGTACCAATTGTTATACAACATAAATCAAGATTAGTCATTTAACAAGCAAAATATTAAAGAGTGAACAAGATAACAAATATAAAATATGTTAGTATCAAACATTAAAGTCCATATTAAGTTTATACCATACTTATTCTTACACCATTAGTGTAACTTTTTCACCTTGATATAATTAACTTAGCTAGACATAATGAAAGAAAGAAAAATAGATAAACAAAATAAGAACATAAAAGTTAACTAAGTAAAGGAAAAGAAATGAAAGGTATAAACTTGATATTAATGAAAACAAAGCATAAAGAATACAAAGAGAGAAAACAAGAGCATGATCTTGATCTGGACATCAAGATGCCTGATTAGTACTCAAAAGTGCATTTTTATCATGGTTTTATATCATCATTTTGCACTTGAAGTATCAATAACTCCTTAACTAAAGTATGTTTTATAATAATCTATCTAATAATATAAGATACCTTTAATTTGTGGTAAATGTCCATTTTAAATGCAGGCCTATCACATAAATAAAAGGATTGATTGATGACTTTAAGAACTTCAATTGCAAAGGCAAAGAGATGATCAAACTTAGAAAAGAGATGTCGGTGCAATCCAAACCGGAACACTGTTCGGTAATTGGGTCATATCTGGAGCTATAGATCTCAGATTTAGGCCTACTTCATATGGATGGAAAGGTAAGACATAGGCCTACAACTTTCCTATGGAGTCCAACATCTAAAAAGGCAATTTTCAAGTCCAAATTATTGCAACAACAAAGAAGCCTGAATCTATCCTCCAGCCTGAGCACTGTTCAGTATTTTGGCCACATCTGGAGTTTTAGAAGTCGAAATGAGCTGAATTGTTTACACAAGAAAGCTGAGACAATTGCCTAAAACTTTCATGTTTTCAAGTGGCTCTAATTTTGACATCATCAATGATGTTTTGGGCAAACAAGAAAAGATAAGGATTGCCACCAAGTCAAGGGTTGGTCATCAATTAGTCATCAAATCAATAGTTCCCAATTTTGGCCTATAAAAGGAGGCACTTGCCATCCATTTAGGCATCTTGGTGTCCAGATCAAGATCATGCTCTTGTTTTCTCTCTTTGTATTCTTGATGTTTTGTTTTCATTAATATCAAATTTATACCTTTCATTTCCTTTTCTTTGTTTTGTTAACTCTTATCTTATTTATGTTCTTATTTTGTTTATCCATTTTTCTTTCTTCTATTATGTCTAGTTAAGTTAATTATGTCAAGGTGAAAAGGTTACACTAATGGTGTAAGAATAAGTATGGTATAAACTTAATATGGACTTTAATGTTTGATACTAACATGTTTTATATTTGTTATCTTGTTCACTCTTTAATACTTTGCTTGTTAAATGATTAATCTTGATTTATGTTGTATAACAATTGGTACAACAAATGCTTGGCACTTTCATAGCCCATACTGTATGGTATAACCGACACCTGAGCTATGAAAGGAACTTGATTTGTTGTTAACATAAGTTATAATCATGAATGCTTGACGAAATTTACAAGTATTAGCATTAATTGAATAAGATGACTAATGTAATCATGTTAACAATCTATAATCTGACTAGAACCTCCTTTATGTGTGGTTTTTAATTGAACAATAAGAGTTTATACTATACTTATTTGACATACCATTAGCGGAACCTCTAACCTTGACATTTATTATTATCATTGTTAATCTTTATTTTAATATCCCACCATCATCATCATCATCATCATCTTCTTCTTCTTCTCTTTCTTTACTACTATTACTACTACTACTACTAGTATTATTATTATTATTATTATTGGTGTTATTGTTATTATTGTTGTTTTATTATTATTATTATTATTATTGTTATTATTGTTGTTGTTGTTATTTATAATTTGTACAATAACCTCCCTGTGGTTCGACCCCGGTCTTGCCGGGTTATTTATTACTTCGACACTCCTGCACTTGGGAGAAGACATCAATCTCTTTGTCGTGTCAAGTTTTTGGCGCCGTTGCCGGGGAGGTAAGCTTTGTATAAATTATAATATTTATTTTATTTTCTCTTTTTACTTTTTCTTGTATATAACTTTGTTTTTTTCTTTTCTCTTATTTCTTCTTCTTCTGTTTTCCTTTTCCTTTTATTCTATTCCTACACGTGCATGAGAGTGTGGTCACGTACATCAAGTGGTAGACTTTGTAGGGTATCCTCATCATTTTCAGAAAATATGGCTGAAGAAGATAATCAATCACTTCATAATGAGAATAATGAGAATAACCGTGCTAGAACACTTAGAGACCACATGAATCCAACAAGAACAAGTGCACCATCATGCATAGTTTTTCCTCCCGATGCATCTCATTTTAATTTTAAGCCAGGCATTATCCAACTTTTACCTTCTTTTCATGGTTTAGAATTGGAAAATCCATACTTGCATTTAAGGGAATTTGAGGAGGTGTGTAACACATATAATAATCTAAATTGTAGCATGAACACCATCAGATTAAAGCTTTTTCCTTTTTCATTAAAAGATAAAGCTAAAACATGGCTACAAAATTTGAGACCAGGATCCATTCGTGCTTGGGATGAAATGCAACAACAGTTTTTAAAGAAGTTTTTCCCATCTCATAGAACAAACTCTTTCAAAAGACAAATCACCACTTTCACTCAAAAACCAGGAGAAACATTTTACCAATGTTGGGATAGGTATCGAGACTTACTTAGTACTTGTCCTCATCATGGTTTTGAAACATGGAGATTGGTTTCACATTTTTATGAAGGGTTAACGCCTAAAGATAGGCAAATGGTTGAATTGATGTGCAATGGAACTTTTGAAGATAAAGACCCTGATGAAGCAATGGAGTACTTAGACTTATTAGCTGAAAATGCTCAAAATTGGGACACCGCGGGTACTTATGAGGCACCGAGTAAAACTCAACCTCATACATCTAGTGGAGGTATGTACAACCTTAGGGAAGATCATGACCTTCAAGCCAAGTTTGCATCTTTAGCTAGAAAAGTCGAGGCACTAGAATTGAAAAAGAGTGGTCAATTAAAATCTGTTGAAAACATTGCATGTCAAATATGTGAAACAAATGAACACTCAACAGATAACTGTCCAACCTTGCCTTCTTTTAAGGAATGTCTCCATGAACAAGCCCATGCTTTAAACAGTTTCCAAAGGGCTAACCACAACCCATACTCACAAACATACAACCCTGGTTGGAGAAATCATCCAAATTTTAGTTGGAAGAGTGAGAACAACAATGCACAAACTTCACAACCACCATTTCAAGCACACCATAATTTCCAAAATTCTCATGGATATGCACCTCCTTATGCTCCACCTTCTAGAAGAAATCTTGAGGAAACATTGCATGCATTCATTGAAAAGCAAGAGACAATCAATACTCAACTTGCTCAAAACATGACAGATTTTAAAGATACTCTTGCAAAATTAACATCTGCTCTCAGTTTCCAAGAGAAAGGTAAGTTTCCATCTCAACCACAACAAAATCCCAAGGGGCAATACAATGCAAATGCAAGTAGTTCTGGAAGCCAACACATGGATCAAGTCAAATCAGTCACTACTCTTCGCAGTGGTAAGGTTATTGAAAAACCTTCTCTTGAACCTTATGAGAAAGATGATGAGTCAATCTCTGAGGGTAAGGAAGAGGTTGAACCTGAAAATTGCAAAGAAAAGACTGATTCTCCGCCAGCACTTCCATTTCCTCAGGCCATGACCAAACAAAGGAAAGTCAATCACAACTCTGAAATTTTTGAGACTTTCAAACAGGTAAGAATCAATATACCTTTGCTGGATGCTATTAAACAGATTCCTTCCTATGCTAAATTTTTGAAAGATCTATGCACTGTGAAGAGGAAACTGAATGTGAAAAAGAAAGCCTTTCTAGCCGAACAAGTAAGTGCTATTCTTCAGAACAATAATGCTTTGAAATATAAAGACCCTGGTTGTCCTACAATTTCTTGCTTTATTGGAGAGCATAAAATTGAAAGAGCCTTACTTGATCTTGGTGCTAGTGTGAATTTACTTCCATATTCAGTTTTTCAGAGTCTCAATCTAGGTGAGTTAAAACCAACTTCTATAACTCTTTTACTTGCTGATAGATCTGTAAAAGTGCCTAGAGGAATAATTGAAGATGTGTTAGTACAAGTCGATAAATTCATTTATCCTGTGGATTTTGTTGTCTTGGACACACAACCTGTTGAGGCATGTAATTCATTTCCTGTTATTTTAGGACGTCCGTTTCTTGCAACTTCTAACGCATTGATTAATTGTAGGAATGGACTGATGAAGCTATCATTTGGAAACATGACATTGGAAATGAATATTTTCAACATTTGCAAGCAACCTAGAGATGATAATGATTTACAGGAAGTGGACTTTACTGAAAAATTAATTCATGATCAATTTCCAACCACTTCTAGTGGAATTGAGATTGATGAATCTGATGATTTGCAAATGATTTATTTTCAGGAAGAATCAAAGACAAGTAATTGGAGGCCACAAATTGAGGAATTACCACCACGATCAATTAAATCCATACCTTCAAGTGTTCAACCACCCAAACCTGATTTAAAGTCGTTGCCATCCAATCTCAAATACTCATTTTTGGGAGAAAATGAAACTTTTCCGGTAATACTCTCTTCCAAACTTAATGCACATCAAGAAGGTAAGTTATTACAAACTCTAAAAAAGCACAAAAATGCGTTGGGATGGACCATAGCTGATATAAAAGGAATTAGTCCTTTGATTTGTACACACAGAATTTATTTGGAGGAAAATGCTAAACCCTCTAGAGAAATGCAACGAAGGCTAAATCCTAATATGAAAGAAGTAGTGAAAAATGAAGTCATTAAGCTTCTAGATAATGACATCATTTATCCTATTTCTGACAGCAAATGGGTAAGTCCTACCCAAGTTGTACCCAAGAAGTCTGGAGTCACTGTGATAACAAATGAGAACAATGAGTTAATTCCCACTAGAACTGTTACTGGTTGGCGCATGTGCATTGACTATAGGAAACTTAATTCAATGACTAGAAAAGATCATTTTCCATTACCTTTCATGGATCAAATCCTAGAAAGAGTTGCAGGTCATGAATTTTATTGTTTCCTAGATGGCTATTCGGGTTACAATCAAATTGAAATTGCATTGGAAGATCAAGAGAAGACTACTTTCACATGTCCATTTGGTACTTTTGCATATCGAAGGATGCCTTTTGGATTATGTAATGCACCAGCCACATTTCAAAGATGCATGCTTAGTATATTTAGTGATATGGTTGAAAATTTTCTTGAGATTTTCATGGATGATTTTTCTGTTTTTGGCGATTCATTTGATGATTGTTTGACTAACTTAGAAAAGGTTTTGGCCAGGTGTGAAGAGAAGAATCTTGTGCTGAATTGGGAAAAATGTCACTTTATGGTAACAAACGGCATTGTACTTGGTCACATTGTTTCATCAAAAGGAATTGAGGTTGACAAATCTAAAATCGAGTTAATTGCAAACTTGCCAACACCAAAATCTATTAAAGATGTTAGATCATTCTTAGGACATGCTGGTTTTTATAGAAGGTTCATCAAAGATTTTAGCGTAATATCTAAGCCCTTAAGTAACCTTCTAACAAAGGATAATTTTTTTGAATGGACTGAACAATGTGAAAAAGCCTTTGTTAAACTTAAAAACTTGCTTACTTGTGCTCCTGTCATTCAACCTCCTGATTGGTCATTACCTTTTGAGATAATGTGTGATGCTAGTGATTATGCCGTAGGTGCTGTTTTGGGACAAAGAAAAGATAAGAAACCTTATGTAATTTACTATGCAAGTAAAACTTTAAATAATGCTCAAATGAATTATACCACCACTGAAAAAGAATTACTTGCAGTAGTATTTGCATGTGAAAAATTTAGGTCTTATCTTGTTAGCTCACCTGTTGTTTTTAGTGATCATGCAGCATTGAAATATCTTCTTTCTAAAAAAGATTCTAAGGCTAGATTGGTACGGTGGATTTTGTTACTTCAAGAATTTGATATCACAATTAAAGATTAAAAAGGCAGTGAAAATGTTGTCGCAGATCATTTGTCAAGATTGACAACAGATTCAGAAACTGACATCACACCAATCGATGACTACTTTCCCGATGAATTTTTATTTTCTGTCTCTATAATGCCTTGATTTGCTAATATTATCAATTTTCTTGTTTCAGGACAATTGCCAGCTCATTGGAGCACTCAGGATAAAAGAAAGTTTTTGAATGAAGTGAAGAACTTTTATTGGGATGCCCTTATTTATTCAAATATTGTCCTTATCAAATATTTTGAAGATGCATTCCTGATAATGAGGTAAGTAGTGTCATTAAATTTTGTCATTCTGGGCATGTGGTGGCCATTTCTCATCAAGAAAGACAACTGTAAAAATCTTACAAAGTGAATTTTATTGGCCCACCATATTCAAAGACTCACATGCATTCTACAAGTCTTGTGGAAATTGTCAAAAGTTGGGATCAATTTCAAAACATCACATGCTGCCTTTAAATCCTATTCTTGTCATTAAGATCTTTGACTGTTGGGGTATAGATTTCATGGGTCCATTTCCTCCATCACTTGGTTTCTTATACATATTAGTCGCAATAGATTATGTTTTAAAATGGATAGAGGCAATTCCAAGTCGAAACAATGATCACAAAACAGTGATAAAGTTTTTGAAAGAAAATATTTTGAGTCGATTTGGAGTCCCTCGAGCCATAATAAGTGATGGTGGAACACATTTCTGTAACAAGCCATTTGAGTCTTTAATGAAGAAATATGGAATCACACACAAAGTTGCCACCCCTTATCACCCTCAAACAAGTGGACAAGTAGAGCTTGCTAATAGGGAGATCAAATATATTTTAGAGAAAACAGTGAACCCTAATAGGAAAGATTGGTCTTTAAGACTTAATGATGCACTTTGGGCTTATCGAACTGCTAATAAAACATCATTGGGTATGTCAACTTATAGACTAGTCTATGGAAAACCTTGTCACTTACCTGTGGAACTTGAACATAAAGCTTATTGGGCTATTAAAGTTTTAATTCAAATCTGGATGATGCTAGTCAACTGTGAAAGTTACAAATAAATGAGCTTGAAGAAATAAGAAATGATGCATATGAAAATTCAAGAATTCATAAAGCAAGAATCAAAGAGTTTCATGACAAGAATATACTGAGAAAAACATTCAATGTTGGTCAAAAAGTCTTGCTTTATAATTCTCGACTGCATTTATTTTCTGGAAAATTAAGATCAAAATGGAGCGGTCCTTTTATTGTGAAACATGTGTATCCATATGGGGCCTACGACATTGAGAATCCAAAGAATGACAATGTTTTCAAGGTAAATGGACAACGTCTGAAAGTTTATTTTGACAATTTTTCAGTTGAACATGACTATATTGAATTGGGTGATCCTGTATATAAAGATTGATTATTATTATTATTTTCTTTTTGAGTGATTTTTTTTGCTAATTTCTCTTACCCCGGTCAAATAGCGGATAACGATACTCCGTGACTTAAGTCGGTTCTTTCAGTTTCCCATAATAACTGATATTTGTATATATATTTGTGCAATTTTTTGAATCTCTTTTTCAATTCTCATTTGAAAATGGACACTAATCTTGCAAAATTGAAAAAGTATTTTCCCGCTCTGCCTCAGAATGCGATTACAAAAATTTACCGTGTTAGATGTGCAAGATTGAGATTGTTAATGAATCATGGAATTCCTGAAGATATTCGTTGGTTGATTGAAGCAAAAGTCCAATTATCAGGTGAGTTCTCTAACTCATTTATTTCGGAACAGGTAAAAGTCCAATCATGCAAAACGACTGGAAGTTTGTCATCGATGTGCTAGATGGACTTGTAATACACAATGTCATTCTTTAGGAATGGTATCTATAAACCGTGAAGATAAAATACAATTCATTAAGGATGGCCTGAGTAAGGAGTCTTTAGATAACCTTCTATTGACTCTTGAGACGCATCCTAGTGGAGATGTGCATTGTGCAATTCATGATTTATGACCACTATTTCATAAAGAACATGATCGACTTAGTTTTGGAAATCTGACTAAAAAAGACCTTGTTTGCCAGTTTTTAAGAAAACTGGATGGGAAGCCTATCCTCGACCCATAGAGGGCGTTTAAGCCGTTTTTGGACGTAAAACCAAAGGAAGATATGAGCCACAATTACAACTACTTGTACATATACATATTTTTTTAAAAAAAAAGTAAATAAATAAAAGAGAGAGAGAGAGTGTGAGACTCTAGCTGGCCTCCATATAGGTGGTATAATTACCTTTCTAATTTCTCATCTATAAAACCCTATTTTCCTTCCTTTCATTTCTACTCAACCCACACATTTAACAAATACTGAAGTGTGTAGAAATGGCAAGTTCCTCAAGTCATCACATAAGAAATATTTGTGTTTTCGGTGGATCTAGTCTTGGGAAAGAAAAGGAGTTTTTAGAATCAGCAAATCATCTTGGTCAAGTGTTAGCTGAGAGAAAGATTCATTTAGTATATGGAGGAGGCAGTCTTGAGTTAATGGGAGGTGTGTCAATAGTTGCATTTTTAGGAGGTAGTCAAGTTTTGAGGGTCGTCCCCGAAGCTTTAACACAAGGGGACATCATTGGAAAAACAATTGGAGAGGAACTACATGTCTCTACAATGTCAGCTCGAATGAATGCAATGTTTAACCATGTTGATGCCTTCATTGCTTTACCAGGTGGTATAGGCACATTGGAAGAGACATTTCATATTTCCTCTTAGGCCCAACTGCACATTCACCATAAACTCATAGGTTTGTTAAATGTTAATGGTTATTATGATAAGTTGTTGTCTTTTCTTGATCACACTGTGGAACAAGAATTTCTAACATCTTCTGCACGGCAAATCATAATCTCTGCTGCTACTGCTGAACAATTGATTGACCAACTACAATCTTTCATTCCTGTAATTGATCCTTCCATGAGTCGTATAAATTGGTCAACCAAGGAAAGCCGTAAAAAGTTTAGATTGGATTTGAGCCTTCATTTGTAAATCTTTGTGTCTTTTGGTTTTATTATTGTGTTTTGTTATTACTTATATTTGTTTCAGTGTGTTTCAGGTTTGTCAGTGTTCGTCGTTTCAGGTGATATCTTCTGTACTCTATCTTTCTACCTTTAAACATTGAGGACAATGTCTTCTTTTAGTTGGGGGGAGAGGGTAGTAGTTAAAAAAAAAACTATGTTTTCTATTTCATAAAGCATGTGCAAAATTATTTATGTTCTTTTGTTAAAGGTAACAATTAAGGGAAAGGGATAGTATATAATTAAAAAAAAAAGAGAAAAAGAAAAAAAAATGAATGAATGATAATAATAAAAATATAGATAAGTTTGGTTTCGTAGCCTCCCTAACCTAAGCAATTAAGCTCGAAAGGGTGTTTTAACACCTAATACCCTAAAGTTAACTGACTTGGGAGCTATTGGTCCAACGCTTGTTACATGGGTTGAGGAGAAAAGCTTAAGGGAATCAAACATTGCACTATCTACATATCAGTATCTGCGACCTGAGTTACTAAGCTCGTAGGGGTATCTTAACACCTAATGCCCTAAGACCAATTGGTCTGGGAGTCATTAGTTGAAAGCTCGTTACATGGGTTAAAGATGCATGGTGTTTTAAATTAATGTATATTAAAAAAAAAAGACAAAAATAATAATCGCAACCCAAAGAAATTAACCTTAAACATTAGAACAAAAAATTTATTTTCTTTCAAGAAAAGCCTCATAATTATGTGTTGATACATTGAGCACAAAAGAAAGGTTTATGAATATCTTGTTAAGAGGTATTGAGCAGGTATATAAATATAACAAAAGCTCGTTTATCTGGATAAAGTAATGGAAGTTAAATGATGAATACCTTGCTTTGTGGAATTTGCAAATTGTTTTTCTATTTTAACGCTTTGATTACTAGGGACTCATAATAAGCTAGTTGGGGGGTGTGATTAGTACTCAAAAGTGCATTTTTATCATGGTTTTATATCATTATTTTGCACTTGAAGTATCAATAACTCCTTAACTAAAGTATGTTTTATAATAATCTATCTAATAATATAAGATACCTTTAATTTGTGGTAAATGTCCATTTTAAATGCAGGCCTATCACATAAATGAAAGGATTGATTGATGACTTTAAGAACTTCAATTGCAAAGGCCTAGAGATGATCAAACTTAGAAAAGAGATGTCGGTGCAATCCAAACCGGAACACTATTCAGTAATTGGGTCATATCTGGAGTTATAGATCTCAGATTTATACCTACTTTATATGGATGGAAAGGTAAGATATAGGTCTACAACTTTTCTATGGAGTCCAAGATCTAAAAATACCATTTTCAAGTCCAAATTATTACAACAACAAAGAAGCCTGAATCTGTCCTCCAGCCCGAGCACTGTTCAGTATTTTGGCCATATCTGGAGTTTTAGAAGTCGAAATGAGCTGAATTGTTTACATAAGAAAGCTGAGACAATTGCCTAAAACTTTCATGTTTTCAAGTGGCTCTAATTTTGACGTCATCAATGACATTTTAGGCAGACAAGAGAAGATAAGGATCACCAGGTCAAGGGTTGGTCATCAATTAGTCATCAAATCAATAGTTCCCAATTTTGGCCTATAAAAGGAGGCACTTGCCATCCATTTAGGCATCTTGGTGTCCAGATCAAGATCATGCTCTTGTTTTCTCTCTTTGTATTCTTTATGCTTTGTTTTCATTAATATCAAATTTATGCCTTTCATTTCCTTTTCTTTGCTTTGTTAACTCTTATCTTATTTATGTTCTTATTTTGTTTATCCATTTTTCTTTCTTCTATTATGTCTAGTTTAGTTAATTATGTCAAGGTGAAAAGGTTACACTAATGGTGTAAGAATAAGTATGGTATAAACTTAATATGGACTTTAATGTTTGATACTAACATGTTTTATATTTGTTATCTTGTTCACTCTTTAATACTTTGCTTGTTAAATGACTAATCTTGATTTATGTTGTATAACAATTGGTACAACAAATGCTTGGCACTTTCATAGCCCATACTATATGGTATAACCGACACCTGAGCTATGAAAGGAACTTGATTTGTTGTTAACATAAGTTATAATCATGAATGCTTGACGAAATTTACAAGTATTAGCATTAATTGAATAAGATGACTAATGTAATCATGTTAACAATCTATAATCTGACTGGAACCTCCTTTATGTGTGGTTTTCAATTGAACAATAAGAGTTTATACTATACTTGTTTGACATACCATTAGTGGAACCTCTAACTTTGACATTTATTATTATCATTGTTAATCCTTACTTTAATATCTCAGCATCATCATCATCATCTTCTTCTTCTTCTTCTTCTCTTTCTTTACTACTACTACTACTACTACAACAACAACAACAACTAGTATTATTATTATTATTATTATTATTGGTGTTATTGTTGTTGTTGTTTTATTATTATTATTATTATTATTATTATTATTATTATTGTTATTGTTATTACTGTTGTTTATAATTCTTATTTATAATTTGTACAATTAATCTCCTTATGGTTCGACCCCGGTCTTGCCGGGTTATTTATTACTTCGACACTCCTGCACTTGGAAGAAGACATCAATCTTTTCATCGTGTCAATGCCTAAATGCATGGTAAATACCTCCTTTTATAGGCCAAAATTGGGAACTATTGATTTGATGACTAATTGATGAGTAGATGGCCAACCCTTGACTTGGTGACAATCCTTATCTTCTCTTGTCTGCCCAAAACGTCATTGATGATGTCAAAATTATAGCCACTTGAAAACATAAAAGTTCTAGACAATTGTCTCAGCTTTCTTGTGTAAAAAATTCAACTCATTTGGACTTCTAGAAGTCCAGATATGGCAAAAATACGGAACAGTGCTCGGGCTAGAGGACAGATTCGGGCTTCTTTGTTGTTGCAATAATTTGGACTTGAAAATGGCCTTTTCAGATCTTGGGCTCCATATGAAAGTTGTAGGCCTATGTCTTACCTTTCCATCCATATAAAGTAGACCTAAATCTGAGATCTATAGCTCCAGATATGACCCAATTACCGAACAATGTTCCGATTTGGATTGCACCGACATCTCTTTTCTAAGTTTAATCATCTCTTTGCCTTTGCAATTGAAGTTCTTAAAGTCATTAATCAATCCTTTCATTTATGTGATAGGCCTCATTTAAAATGGACATTTACTATAAATTAAAGGTATCTTATATTATTAGATAAATTATTATAAAACGTACTTTAGTTAAGGAGTTATTGATACTTCAAGTGCAAAATGATGATATAAAACCATGATAAAAATGCATTTTTGAGTACTAATCAACAGCCTATCCTTTTTTGATCTTGAGGGGCAAAACAATATTTTTATTATTACAAATATTATGAAAAACCAAGAAAACCCTTGGTCAACAATTCTAATTTTTGTTAACTATAGTGGTAAAAGAGTACTTTAACTATGTTAGAGATTGAAAAAAGCACATACACCTCTAAATAATCTTTTAATGACTACTAAGTTTTATGAAAAAACCCAATATTTCTAAATTGAAGGCTTAAATTTAACTTATTAAAGGGTAAAAGAGTAAGGTATGACAATCATACTAGATTCAAGCGACTTGAGTCTAACAATTAAATCAAACCCAAACAAAGAATAAACAAAGAAGAACAATTATGCACTTTAGTTGTTAAAAAAAACAATCAATCACCAACATCAATCCAATCATGACATCTCTATAGTGATGCATCATGTAGGAAAAGGCACGATGCTTATCTAGTTAGATGATAAATGATCAAATTTAGTTACAGAGAAGCATAGTTTTTAGACTTGGCTCAGGCCAAGGTCTAGATTTTGGGTTTTGACCGAGTCTTTTAGGTTAATTTAAAAAAAAATCAAAACAACATCATTTTAGTAAAAAAAAGTCAATCGGTTGCAATTAGGTTTTGCCAGGTCAACTCGTTAGATCAGCAAGGTTGTACCGGGTTTTTTTTTCCCTTATTTTTTTCAACTCGGCCTAGTTCCAACCCCAAGTCGGCTAGGTACCGGATCAAGTACCAGGGCCAGATTGGGTTTTAAAACTATGTTGGGAAATATCTCACATGCCTCTTTAATGGCACGGACATTGCTCGATGGTTAAGGCGTGTGGAACATGCACCACTAGTTTTTTATTAAAAAATAAAAAATATAACATGAAAATACTAAAATGCCCCCCATTTATGGTCCTTTTAATTACACAACATATCTATGTAATTTCATTGTCTCAATACACAGTAATTTGTATCTAGAGCTATAATAAATTCCTCGTGCCATTTAACTTTTTGTATAATATAATAATATAATTGAATAGCCTAAACAACTATAGGCACTAAAATAGACTTTGGTAGTGTTAGACATTGTAGCAACAATTGTTTTTTAAAGAGTTTTTGTTTAGAAATGTATCAAAATAATATTATTTTTATTTTTTAAAATTTATTTTTTTACTTCAAAACAAAAAAAAAACACAAAAAAATATTTTAAAGAAAAACACAACTTATTTTTGTTTTTCAAAAACAAAATGTCACCGCAAAGATAAACACACCCTTTAAAAGGACATACCCTTCTATTGTCCTAGAGTCTAAGTTACGGTCTCTAATCAAAGTGGTGATAATATTTTTTCAAGGAAACTTTAGAAGTTATATCAAATATATTTTATATTAATTTTTGACATAGTTGTTAGATTCAATCTTGACATGTTAACTTGGGACCCGAGCAACCCATGACCCTTTCAAGGTTTGAAGAAGGCCAAACATGGACATGCAATGGCTTGGAGAGACTAGATCAATTTGTCGAGTCAACTTACAACCTGTCATAATCTACTAAAACCTATTTTTTTTTAGTAACCAAAAAATTAATCTATAAATAACTAGACTATCATATATTTTAAAAGGTAGAAGATATTTGTTTATGCAGGTGTTCTCATACAATTTCTCTTTTAGCAAGCAAAAGTCTAGCCTCATGTATTTTTTTAACTGGACCAAACATAATTAGTAATAGAGTAAATAAAAAAAGTATCTTGAAAAATGAAGTTTGTGTTCGAATTCATTATTTTTTACAAATTAAAAAAATAAAAAACTTTTGTTTCTTTTTAATAAAGCTTGGGGTCAGAAAACATCTACAATATGTTCTTTAAATTTTTCCACCCAGTAGAAGCATAATGGAAAAGGCATTTCTTCATCTATTTTCCAAGTATATGGTTATTATTTACAACAATAATATTGTTCTTTTTTTATAATGATAATTGTAATATATATATATAGTATAATTGTATCCTTTTCATGAAACACGATAGCCTCATCATCTTTTCTTTACCAAACACACCCCTCTCTCCATGATTTCTTTATGCCTTCACAACTCTATGTTCTTCTTACACTTTATAAGTAAAGTTCTAATCTTTTTTTAATAGATCAACCATTTTTGTATTAACTTATGTTCATTTTTGTGTTTTTTTATTTGGATTTTAATTAGTTTTGAATTTCATGCAGGATTTGTTATATCTTCTCCATCTTAGGCTTCAATCAAGGTAAAAGTATTTGATTTGTTTTATTGAATGAAAATAATGGCAAAACACCTTTGCATAATCAATTTTCATTAAGGGTAGATTTTCTAGGCATAATTTTAGAGTTGCTATCTTTGTTTTATAGAGTTAAGAGGCTTGCTAAATTTAACTTTACCGAATGATTGAGTTGATGTTTGAAATTTATGCACCATGCATCACATCTTAGTGATATTCTAGCTTAATTTTGTAATTGATGATGTTTCACAAGTGTATAAATATGTTTCACAGTGTATAAACATTTAAAGATTTTTCTAATTTTTTAGCAAACCTTGAGTTCTTATATAAAAAATTAAACATATAGCTGACACGTTGTTGTAAACTAATTAATAAAAATATAAATGGTTATTATAATGATAGATGAAAGTGAACTTGAATAATAACATATTTCAGATGCTTGTTTTGGATTTGACAATTATACCAAACCCAAATTACTTAGATTAAGTGTTTAGACCTGACAAGGCGATGGAAAATCTCAAATACACAATTTAATTATAAGATTGATATAAAAATAATTTGGATATAAAATTATTCATAAAATATATAATATTTATCCTAAAAAAATTCAATGTAACTGGAAAAAATAAAGAGAAAAAGATCATGTCCCGAAACTTGCTTTACCCCATTCTAAATTTTTCCCTTTTTAATTCAAAAGTAAACGAATAGAAGACAGGGGATTTACATGGGATCATTTGAACAGGGTTGCTAGATGAATGAGTTGCCTAATATAAACCTTAAAAGAATAGATCAAACAAGCATGTCAAACCTAGGTGTTTGGATCTGGTAATCATATAGAAATGAAGATAATTTTATGTTTGAATTATTTCAATAATAATAAAAAAAAAAGATAGTAAAACCTCTTTAATATATGTATATTGCTCTTTTTTTAAAGACATTATTATATCTTTACTGTTTATTTAAAAAAAACACATAATCTCAAATCTGAAAGTTAAAGTTTTGTTTATTAAAGGAAAAATGAGTATTTATATTATAACTTAAAAAACCTAAATGGACTATTATATTTCTAATTATTTTTTTTAATGTCAAATATATATCTAATAAGTATTTTTTAGGAAAGATAATTTTATCATTATATTGTTTTAATTGACGGTAATTTATATGTAATTAAACAGTGTGCGTGCCCATGACCACTTTCAATTATTTTCATTATTGTTGTCACGAGTCTAAACCGTTGTGTCCATATGCCAATATTATTCACGCGTTTGGTGTATTTCTATCGTAGACCAAATCTTTCTTTGTAAAACTAGCAATTCAAGAAATTGCTTTTCTTTTATTTTCATGTAGAATGTCCATTGCAGTTTACTGAGATCATTAAGCTTGAAAATATAAGCTATCGCGAGGACATGCTCATGCTAATTTCTTGTACTTTCTTTTAACAACAGTACAAGGTACTTAACCTATTACTTCTAGCACTGGCTTGGCGTCCATTCCATGAAGAGTACTTGGACAGTGGGAGCAATGACGGATCCATTTTCCATTGGCTTGTGGGGATAATGTTGATATCTCAAATAATTTTTTTTAACTATTAAATTATTCAACAACCTCTTTATTTATTGTGTACATAATTTTCTATTGAAGGAATTGGATAGTTGATCTTCGGAGGCTTTACAGGCAGTTTAGAAGTTGACTGATGAGGAGTTTCAAGTGCAGATACCATCAAGAGGTCCAGACACTGGAGAGTTTTTTTTGGAGAAAAAAGTGAGTAGATGGAGAAGTATTGCAGATCAATAAAAGTTATTCAACAGTGAAAATATTATATTATGTTTGCTTTTATATCTCATTTAATATAATTATGTGGAAAATTCCTCTTAAAATAATAATAAATTATTGCATATCAAAATGTAAAAGAATATCATATAAATAGAAAAACATGTTTAATTTGAACATGATTTTTATTTTGCTATTTTTCTCCAAATAGAAAAAAGTATAATATAATTATCTTTTTTACACCATAAGCATTGCTTGGAGTTTAAGGGACAATCGTAAGTTTTTTACTTGCTTGATTCAATTTTACGTGCGGAGGTCTCTCTCTTTTTTTTAATTAATTATTGACCAGTATCAAAGTTTATTTAAAATAATTTTTATTTTTTGTTTTTTAACTTTTAATTTAAGATATTATAACTTAAATATCTTTTTTAAAAAATTTAAAATTTAAAATTTAATCTTTTAATTATATTAACTCGAAATTAACTATAATTTTTAAAGAAAATCATATAAAAATATTCATATGATTAAGAATTTATTTGTTTTGTGTTTTAAATATGTTTTAAAAAAATTATATTTTTTTCTTAAAATTTTTATATATATTTTTTGATTATTTCAAGATGATAATATTAAATATAAATTTTAAAAACTAAAAAATTATTTCAGAATATTTTTTAAAAAATAATTTTAAAAAGGTTCTTATTAGAATATCATACCGTATAGAAGACGATTCATTGAACTGCTCACAACCAGAGACGTGCATACCTGGGCACCTTTCCTTACTTCCATCAAACCATCTGACACTAACAGTCCGCCTTCCTGGAAACGACTAGATTACCCCAGAATACCTCCATCCATCTTCGCCACGTGTCACGATGAAAGCTGCAGTCGTGCTGCATGAATATTTGCTTCAAGGTTCATATGACTACTCAAGCACCCCTCCCGAGGAAAATTTTTATTAACAAAAATACCCTTCCAATCCATTCCTTAAACGTGTCAATAATATATCGGTCCATTCAGCTGTCTACTCAAAGGCAAAGATTTTGGCAAGCACGGAAACGAGCACCTAGTACAAGCCAGCGGTGTGAAAACGCAATCTTACCGTTTCTTTTCCCAATTTTAATTACCGGTTTTTGGTGGTTAAAAAAAATAAATTTCCAGTTGTCCTCTCTGTGAAAAATCGTTAAAGTTAATGGTGGTGCTCTGTTTCTTCTACACGGCAAGAGAAACTCGTTCATTTGCACCGCTCTGCTCCTAGCGCACGATAGCACGCCTACCCGCTTTTCCTCCTTTATACGTACTGATTAAGCTGCTGTTTCTAGTTTAAGTTTGTTATTTTCTCACTCTAGATCTGAGAGTTTTTCGTTTCTCTTCACTGAGAGAAGCGAAAAGTAAACAACTCTGTTGATTCAACCTTCTGGACGATCGAAACATAACAGTTAGCACTAGCAATCAAGGTAGCGAGCGTATCATCTTTTTTTTTTTGACGTATCTGATACTTTTATATTTTTCTTTTTGTGTTATTGTTATCTATCTATCTATCTGCAGTTGCTTTTTATCTTTCATTTTGTTTGGCTTCCGAGAAAGTTGAGAAATCAAATGGAATAAGCTAGCATGATTCTCAGTCTTGCTTGAATTGAATAATTACGTATTAGTAAACTAATTGCTTTAATTATTATTTTAATGTTTGGAAGATCATTTTCTTACTCTTAATCTCTTCAGCAACCACACTAAGTTAGCTATTTTTTTTGGACTGTCAATGCTAGCCGATTTCCGATTTCTTTATAGATTTAATTACGCTGCGGAAACACTTTTTTTATGCCTTGATTTGATTGACACTGCAATAGGCAGATTTATTTTATAAAAAATTTGGATCAATGCATGGGAAGCTGTAAGGTATTTAAGAGAGACGTGTTCCTGTTTCCTTCTGGTGCCATTCCGAATTGTTTTCAAATTTAGCTTTTTCTTAAAAAAAATTATATAGCGGTATATATAGAAACTGTAAAAATCGAAATCCGCTTCATCTGATTTGACTTGATGATTGAGTGTCGATGATTATTTTGACTCTCTTGCATTAATATCTAAAAATTGGGTGATTTGGGAAGGTAAGCTGGCTGCATTTTTTTGGCATGCGGGGACATCGAATGGGGGAGTTCTCTATGTACAAGAGAATGTCATCTAGAGATTTCACTGTTGCTGCTGATGTAGAGGATAATTCTGGTAAGTCCAAGTACTTGTCATCCCAAGTTATTCAGTGCATATTTTACTTTGGTGGCATTAATAAATATCGAATTTTGTATCATTCTTTCAATTCAATTGTATGGAATGTTCGCAGTTCATTGGATATTTTGCACTCTGGCTTATGATTTATTTTATTGTGTATGAGTGATTCTATGTGCTGATCTTTGAGCGTAATTTGTATACATTCTTCTAGTTTTTTCACAGAGCACTCTGGATCAAGAAATTACAAATCCTTCATGGAGGTTGTCACTTCCACATGTACTGGCTGCTACCTTATCAGCCTTCCTATTTGGCTATCATCTAGGGTTTGTGCACTTTCTTTGACTCTTTTTCCTTGATTAGTTCGTCTTACTCACACCGGGTAGATTATAATGTGAAGGCAATAATGATTTCAATATTTTTTTTTCCTGCAGTGTGGTAAATGAACCACTGGAGAGCATTTCTTTGGATCTTGGATTCAATGGAAACACCTTGGCAGAAGGTGACACATAATGGATTCCCTTTTTTTTTTTTTCTGTAATCTGATACATGTTTTGTTATCTGTATCTCTGACTAACAATTGAGATAAAATGAAGGTCTTGTGGTTAGCACATGTCTGGGTGGTGCGTTGATCGGATCTTTATTCAGTGGTTGGATTGCTGACGGGATTGGCCGTCGTAGGGCTTTTCAGTTGTGTGCTTTGCCCATGATTGTTGGCGCTTCTATAAGGTAATAATTCTCCGGCACAGAACAAATGTTTATACAATGATGAACTCTATATACGTGCTTCATTTTATTGCAATTCCTTAAGGCTTTATTAGTTTGTAAGCAATAACTAGGTTTTATTTATATTTGTTGGGTGGAGTTTAAATTTTAACAGAAATATGTTAAGAAAAAGCAACATTGCTTTAGCAATATATCCTATCAGCCCATGGTTGAACATTGATTCTCTTCCTGGCATGTATCACCACAAAATACAGCCATGATTTGTCTTCCACAATTATTCAAACCTGTTTCCTACCATTTTACTGTATCTTCCTTTTAGACATGGGAAAATCAAGGGAACTTTGTTGAGAAAAAGAAATTTAAAAAGTTAGCCGATGGGCGTTCTTCTCTGTTGCCACACTGGAACAATCAAACAACTCAATGCAGAAACAAGTTTTGCTAATCTGAACAAAATCAGACTGACAAAACAGGGATGAAGACCCAAACTAACTGTTAATTCTCTATTGCTAACTGCTTCCATAACTCGAACAAACTGTATCAGACTGTCATTTCTTGCTCAAGGATCACAGATCAATATCTGCTTTGAACTGCTATACTTGCACCCTCTTTCCATTTGCATAGAAACCTCTGATTTAATTACTATTCCAGCAGAAATACAAGGCCCTAGCATGTTTGTTAAATCCTTTCTCTGTTCTGTTCTAAATATCTATGTTTGTGTTTATATCTAAATGAATGGCCTGCATTTTCAGTGCAACAACCGAAACTTTGGCTGGTATGCTTTTAGGAAGGTTGCTGGTGGGAACTGGAATGGGCCTTGGTCCCCCTGTTTCATCTCTCTACGTGACAGAGGTATGCATATTGTTTTATTTCTGCTGCACTAGATGTCATTGAGTCCATTTCTGCATCAGTAAATGAAGTTTTAAACTTTTTTATCTGGGTATGTCAATAAACCAGGTTTCTCCACCCTTTGTGAGGGGAACTTATGGAAGTTTCATCCAGATTGCAACATGTCTGGGACTTATGGGAGCTTTGTTTATTGGAATCCCTGTCAGAGAAATAGCAGGCTGGTGAGAAAAATTTAAACCTGTGATGCGTGTGATTCTTATTGAACTGTTGAAGCTGAGTTTTCATGTTGTATATGCCAGGTGGCGCACATGTTTTTGGGTTTCTACAGTTCCTGCTGGTATACTTGCTCTTTCCATGATGTTTTGTGCGGAGAGTCCACATTGGCTGTACAAGGTTTGCTTCCATTCACATCGTCTTTGTTGTCAGTCAATGTACTTAATTCATTTATATATATCACCTACTGAAAAGAAAAAATGTCATGATTTGTTGAAAATAGTTGAATAGTTCTCCATCATCTGAACTTCATCATACTGTATTCCCTTCTTATCTTCTTCCCTTTTGCTTTAAGAAACACTGTAAAGTATGCACAGCTACAGCAGCATGATATCAAATCCTTGAAAACAAAACTGTCTGTCTGAGTTTTTGTGTTGAAGGAACATGCCCACATTTTCTTATTGATATATGCAGCAAGGAAGAACTGCTGAAGCTGAAGCTGAGTTTGAGAGGCTTTTAGGTGGAGCACATGTCAAATTTGCAATGCAAGAGTTATCCAAATTAGACAGAGGGGATGATTCAGATGATGTGCACTTCTCAGAATTGCTTTATGGTCGATGTTTTAGAGGTATATGTATTTTTATTTTTGGGTATGCTCCAACAGACTTTGTGAGTATATTTATTCTTCATTTTGGCATATACAGCTGCTATTGCTAACATCAGTTTCTTTCTTCTGCTTCGTCTTCCCTTATGTTTTCTTTAGGTTTTGTTATTCACATGTTCCTTTTGCAGTTGTTTTTATTGGGTCAACCCTATTTGCTTTACAACAGCTATCTGGCATAAACGCTATATTTTATTTCTCTTCAACTGTGTTTAAAAGTGCGGGAGTTCCATCAGACCTAGCGAATGTCTTTGTTGGAATAGCAAATTTATCAGGTACAACTTCATTCCTTGTTAACTTTTTTCTTGTACGAAGGATCTATTTTTATCTCCACTTCTTATTCTGGTTGCCTTCAGGATCTGTTATTGCAATGGTTTTGATGGATAAACTGGGAAGGAAGGCGCTGCTTCTGTGGAGTTTCTCTGGAATGGTAAATTATAATTCTGTATCATTTTTTTTTTAATTCATTAGGAGATGCAATGGGGCTTGAGCTACACGATGTGGTGGCCCCCCACATTTCCTATTTCATACATTCCCACCCCACCGTTTCCCTTTCCACCCTGGACCTGGAAGTGAAATCCCAGGTCTTAACTTCTCAGGCGTCCCGTTGGGGAAAATTGCAAATCTTTTTTCCTTGGAAGCTTTGAGTGTAGGTATCATTTTTTAGCATAATGAAGCTGAATAGACTGCATTCATTAAATTGGGAAATGAAAAGGAAATTTTATGTGCCGAGCACAATAATTAGATATACTTGAAATCACACTCTAGGTGATCATTGTGTTTTTGGTTTCTCGCTGTTGCACTCTGTTTGGGGCGGGGGGGGGGGGTGTATCCTTCAGAAAAAGGAACAGCCCCCCCACCCCCAACGAAGCCAGGGGCTGCATGTTGAATTTTTGTCATTCACTAAGCTATCAATTGATTTTTCTCTCGTAACTCATTTTTTAATGTAATTGGGCCTATGATCTGATGCCTGGCCTCCATGTTGTGCATTGTAACGACACAGGCATTATCCATGGGCCTTCAGGTGGTTGCAGCAAGTTCTAATATGTTGGGCTCTGGAACTTTGTACCTATCTGTTGGTGGCATGCTAATGTGAGTGCTCATTTTTCTTGTAAATGTTGAAGATGAATTTGATTATGTTAGTGCCTTCATATAGAAAGGTATCAAATGCGATGTTGATGGATGTTGTTGTTGCCTTCATTTATGAGCATGGTGATCATCATTTTTATGTAGAAAATGTTGTTTTAATTGGCGGGGCGTCCAACTGCTTGGGAACCTAGATGAATGACCCTAACCCACAAATTAAGCGTTGAGCATGCATGAATTAAATATCTAACAATGATATGCCAATGAGCTTTGCTCAACTGGCACTAGTATCTCCTTTTCCGAAAAAAGTCTCAAGTTCGAACCTCACTCACAGATTCATTATGGAAGCGACTACGAAGTAGGAACTAACCATCGATTTGCAAATATAAAATGCTAGCGATGGTTAACAGATGATGAATAAGGCGTTTTGATTGACAATGTCATTATGTGTTCCATAACTGAGAACTTCTCTGTTCAGGTTTGTCTTCACTTTTGCTATCGGAGCTGGTCCGGTTCCAGGCCTCCTCCTACCAGAAATCTTCCCCAGTCGAATCAGGGCAAAAGCTATGGCAGTCTGCATGTCTGTGCACTGGGTAATTTTCTTCTTGTGCTTTATTGTTTCTCTGCTCCTTGCTAAGGACGAATTTTGAAATCATTTTTTTGTTGTATTTATGAAACTTGACATGCCAAATATCAATTTTTTTAGGAGTGAATTAGGAAATGGGATTGTAGTGCATCATTTCAAGGATAAGTATTACCTTTTGTACTTTAACTGCTCTTCTTCATTCAGGTAATAAATTTCTTTGTTGGCTTGCTGTTCTTGCGTTTGCTGGAGCAACTCGGACCACGGCTCTTGTACACTATCTTTGGTACATTTTGCTTGATGGCAGTGGTTTTTGTGAAGAGGAATGTCATGGAAACCAAAGGTAAATCACTCCAGGAAATTGAGATAGCCCTGCTTCCCCTTGAATGAGATCGGATCTCTTCTGAAAACGCCACCAGGAGAATTTTCAATGGTTGAGTGAAGCCGCTGCTTAACAATACTAAGGTACACCTCAGTAGTCAGTTGGGTGAGAGCTAAACAATACTACAGGGAGGGAGGGGGGAGCTTAATAATAATAAAAATCCTACCTTCCATCAGTGGCTTTTAGCATTGATGTCCATGGATCGTGGAGCATTTACGCACACAGGGGACCGTGAAGTTTCTGTTGGCAACTCCGTCGACCATGAAAGCTCTCATGTAAAGTTCTACTGGTGTGGGTTTATGGTACCCCACCCCTCAGAAAAGCCAATATGCATAGCCTAGCGACTTGATTCTTCGCAAAATTATGAGCGCATAAACATGTATGGGAAATTCATTATCCTTTTGAAGTTAAAATTGACTATTCGTGTTTTTTATCATATCAAAAGATGAAGATTGTGCACTAAGATCGAGGAGGCTACTAGTCATATTTATTTCCTTATCAACTTGTGTCATCAAAATTATATTTTGCTTGGAGTTGAGAGGCTTAGGATTCTGTCGCGCACCATGCTCCGGACATGCTTCAGTTTGAATTTGTGGTTGGAAATGTCTTTGTTATAATCATAAGTCTAATCTTGCCGGGTCGAATCTTTGCTACCACATGTTACACTCAGATTCTCTTGAATTTTGGCTAAGAAAAAACTATGATTTCTACTCTTTCGTGAACTCCCTTTTATTTTATTTTTTTCAAATAGTAATCTTAAAAACTATCCCAACACCCAGCATACAACGAAGAGACTGTTTAATTTTTATCCGGCCAATATTTCTGTGTAACTGTGTTTCAAACTTTTATTTAAGTCAGAATAATTTTTTATTTACTTTGTATATAAAAACTAAACTTATAATAATTTAATCAAATGTAATTTTTTTAAATCACAATTAAAAATATATTTTTTAAAACCATAGTGCAATGACACGCAAAATCAAGATACAACAACTAGAGCAAGTGAAGTTCTAGCCTAGTGGTGGAAGGGATTTGTCCCTTTTCTCTGCATCAGGGGTTCGAACCTCACTATGCACGCCTGTCACCCCCGCGGTGCCTTACCTGTTCACTGGGCTTGCAGGATGTTCAGTGAGCCGTGTGGATTAGTCGTGGTGCGCGTAAACTGGCCCGAACATCACACGTAAAAAAAAAGATACAGCAACTAGACCAGCAGGGCAGGACGACAAGAATCATTGTTTTTAACTGATTTCACATCAATTTAAATTCTATCGACATATTAAAACGATTTGAAATAGTAAAAACAAATCACTACTTTTTTTAAACATAAAAACAAACACAAGGTGCGCAGCTATCCTTGCCAAACGTTTAAAATAGGTCGTCTTTGCCATAACAAACCTCTGGAAATCCAAGGAGCAATAACTACTTTGCCATGCCCACAAGGAGATATCCATGTATTCGAAGAAGTGTTAAATCTAATATGCTTGAATGCTGACCATGCATTATCGCGCGCACCCTCCTCTTCCTTCATGCGTCAACTCACCACATCCGTTTGAAATAGAACCAAAAATACTCAGCAACACATGGAGGAGGACATCATAATATTAGAATATGGTTTTACACGATGAAACCTTTTTTTGATAAAAAAACACACAACGCCCAACTGATTTATTCATTTGTATTCTTGAACAAAACAGAACTTAATTTCAAAATGTGAAGTACCTCATGCTCTTTGAGCTCAGGAAAACTGTATGGAGAAACCATCCGAGGTGGTTTTGACACTCATGGGGCCGAAGTCATCGAAATCAGAATCAGATTCCCTATCATTGTAATCATGCCACGGACTAGGGGAATCCTCATCCTGTCCGCTACTAGTTGAAGGAACCCAGAGATCAGAGAAGGGAACCGGAAGAGGCTCTTTGCTGAAGTACTCATCATGGAGCAATTCCATGGCTGTAGCTCTACTAGCTGGGTCATAGCAGACAAGCTTCTTGACCAGAGAGATTTCATCAGGGGAACGGTTAGGGAGGCAGGCTTCTATGCCAGTGGGATTTTCCACCTTGGCAAAAGAAATTGTTCCGTAATCAGGAAGTTTTACACAGCCTGGCCAGACTTCCTCAGTCAAATTTCCCAAGACACTGAAAATTCTGCTAATTTGATCTATATCAGAAGTGCCCGGGAAGAGGGGTTTGAGGGTCAAAAGCTCAGCAAAAATACAGCCCAAAGACCACAGATCAACCTCCAGGCCATAGTCTGTGGATCCATAGAGCAGTTCTGGAGCCCGGAACCACCGTGTTCCAACACATGAAGTGAGTGAACCACACCCATCGTTCTCAGCATCCTCAACCTCATATGAACAGTAACTCTTCAACATATCATCTCCCAAGTCGCTTGCAGTGCCCGTTGCAAAACAAGAAGTATCTCCATCCCGAATACTCATTTCCTTATCGATGTCATCTAATGAACCCTGAATCTTGTAGTTGCCCATCTCTCGAAATGATTCTTCTCTACTAATCATACCTTGCTTTTCATTTCTATGTCCTTCTTGAGATGAGCTGTCTATCTCAGGAACAACTTCAGCTGGTGGAGTAACATGTTCCTGAAATAACGGGTTCTGTTCATATGGTTGGATGTTCTCATCGGCTGCAACGAACCCAGGCTCCATGAGTATCCTCGCCTGGAAATAAAGTAACAGTTAGCTTTTCACAACTTAATAACTATAAAGAGAAAAACTTAAACTCGTCACCACATCAACATTCACACAGAGGACCAATCTCACCAAAACATTAAGAAATGCCAAAGCAGAGTAGAGATTATGAAGAATGCACCGACCTCAAATGATCATTGAAGTAAGATAAGAAGTTCGAATCCCTTTTTTTGCTGAATTTCTTTCTTCCATTCAAACAAAATGCATCAAAGACCATGAAAAACTAATCTAGCCAATTCAAAAGGCAGACCATGAAAAATTAATCTAGCCAATTCAAAAGGCAGACCTAAAGCATCAAAGATTTAACATTTACTCGCTAAAAGCAATATTTTATGCATAAATGGATACCGACACAAAAAACACTCGGTCTATTAAACATTTGTTTACTGCAGCAAGATCCAATACAGACACTACCATAATCAATCAATCTCCTTAAAAAAGAAAAGAAACCCATTATTTACCTGGCCAAAATCAGCCAACTTAAGAACCCCATCGTCAGAAACCAACAAATTACTAGGTTTCAAATCACGATGCACGATCATATTCTGATGACACGCATCAACCCCGCATAAAATCTGAACCATCCATCTCTTAACTTCTCCAACACTAATGCCAACACCATCATCCCTCTTTTCCCCTTGCTTAATAACAGCAGCCAAGTCAGTTCTCAAGAACTCCAAAACAAGCACAGCATCCTCGTCTTCTCTCCAAAAATACTCGTGCAAAACGACGACGTTTGGGCAATTCTGGAGGACCTGCAATGCCTCGATTTCTCTAGATGCAGACTGGTAGTCGTGGATTTCTTTGAGAGCCACTGTGAGATTGTCGGAGTGACGCCTGGCTTTGTACACGTCGGAGTAGGCACCGGAGCCAATTCGTTCTTGGATTTCGTATTTGGATATGATTTCGGGTCGGGTGTGGATGCTCCAGCTCTTTGCGGGCGGCGGAGATCGGTCCATTATGGGTTGTGGCAGGTTTTGATTGGAGTTCTTCCCTTCTCTCCTTTTTGTCGGAGCTTCGTTGTGTTGTTTTTGGGTTTATATATATAAATTGGTTTTTATTTTTAAATTATTTTTGATAAAGTCATTTTTTCCCACTTTTTTTAGACTAAAAGATACACTAGATGAGTCTTCATGTTAATTAAAATTAACCTTTTTTTTAAATGATGCGCTCTCAAATTTAAATAAAACAATCGATAAAAAAACATATCTTCTTCTCCGTAAAAACTTTAATAATATATTAAAATAATTATATGAAAATGTTTTGTTAAGGGTTGTTGTAAACTTCTTTACAAGTGAACACACTTCTAAATAGAATCATTTTTTTGAAATCTACGTAGATCTATTATTTTATTCTTCTTAATTGTGTATATGCTATATTTATTAAATTATATCACATATTTATTAGTGAGTTTATTTATTTACCTCAAGTTATTTCACTGGTCTAAAAAACTTTTTCTATAAAAATAAGGTTGATTTCTCTTCGCAAAAGACTCTTTTATTTTTTTCAATAGAGTTGAGCAATATTATTCAATTTTATTTTAGAAAATCTTATTTTTTTTATTCTCAGATAAATTATATCAATCAAATAATTGATTTATATTAAGAATCTATCTATTAAAAATCTATAGGTCAAGATGACCTTAAAAAATTAGAGCTTCTACCTTGATATGTCTCATAACTCAATCATTTGAATCATCATAATTATAGCGACCCTGATTATAATTATATTGATGATTTATAAGGTGAACTAGTCTTTAATAATAATTATTAGAATACTCATAATTATTAGAGTCGTGAAGGTGATAATGACCCTAATAGTAGTCATGTTGGTGATTTTTATCGGGAATTTACCTTTAATAATTTCTATAGTTGTTGCTAGAATACTTATTTTTATTAAATTGTATTATTTATAAAGTTTCTATGTATTTTACTCTTTGAATAAGGTTGTTTATTTCAATGAACATGTTATTTATATCAGTTTGCATATGTTGTAATTACTCTTAAATATCTTTAAAATCATTACTAGAGATAGTAATTGTAAATTTTGAATTGTGTACTAGATAATTACTCTGTAAGTAAATATAATATTAATCTAAAAATTATGTAAATAAAATATAATATGAAATTAAAACTAATATTTAATTGTTTATTTAGCTTGAAGAATAAATAATAACAAATTAAGCTAGAAAATTAACAAGTAGGTAATATAATTCCTTTAAATGCACATTAAACACAATGTTTTGATTTCTTACAAATTTAAGCTTGGATCAAATATTCAAAACTAATAAATAAGTCAGTCAAAATTAAGATAGTTCAAAATGGAATGCAGGCTATATATATTTTATGTGCGAACAATATCAATGCTAATTCTTAACAATAGCGAAATTATACCGGAAATAATGATATTTATTGGTTTAAACTTTAAATAAAGAAGTTTATAGTGGTTTATGGACTCGGATGCAAAGGGAGCACGCTCGAATTTCAACAGATGACATGGCAGTTGATATGACAGCGGGCACTGGTGTGGCTGTCGTGATGGCACGTCTAGTGAGGGCTGACATGGCAGTAGTGGGTGGTGTTATAGATGATATGGCAAGGGTTAATTAATTTGGCTTGTGCAAGGGACGTGTATTTGTGGTTCTTTGTCTGCGTGGGATGGGCGGCGTAAAGGATCTATCGTGGACTCCGTGACCCTTGCGCTGGACCTTCGAGGATGTGGTCTTGGGATGTTGTGAGATTGGAATCACGGTTGCCACAGCTGGTTGAACGAGGCCGTGGCTGTGGCATCGTGGGTGGAAGCGACCGAGTTTGTGGTGGCTCCTGTCAGTTTGTGGTGCTGATCAGTTGATTGTTGGAGACAGATTTTCTGCCAGTGGCATGAGAGATCTGGCCAGTTCTTAAAGATGAATAGTTTTTTCCCGCTGTATATTAAAAGACTAAAGGGATTTTTTATTTTTATTATTATTATCTAGATCAACTACTGCTAAGATTTTCACAGGCCCTAGTAGTAGGTCGATTGATTGTAATAACAATTAACAATCCGAAACTCTAATATTAAAAAAAATTCAAGAAAAAAAACTCTCGCACAAACTAAAAGTGAAAGAAAAATATATAAACAGCGTAATTCTAAGACATCCGATCCGCACATCATTTAAAACTATTTAAAATAAATAAAATAAAACAATATAATATATCCAAATGAGCTCAACAGCTGGATCACCGCATATCGTCTTCGTCGTAATATAGATATGGTGTCCTCACTACAACCAAATATAACCCTAAACCAGGACAGATCGCTGGGGCACCTGCAGATGCAACCTTCTGTACAAAATATTAAATGATGATGATGAAACCATATCAGTCACTGCTCTCCTGGGTCTACGTACTTGATTTTGGACTGGCAGAGAAAGTGAGTAGCCTGAAAAAGAGTGCAACATGGGCGTGGGGCCATCATGATCCATCTAACCGAGAGGTTTCTAATTTATGGCCTTGCTCGAAACAGACAAGGATGGTGGCTGAACGAGATGATACCATCGCCACATTCGTGAATCAACAACCTCCTTTTCCAGCTCATTGGAGAGGAGTTTAAAACTTTGTCTACGATTTGTGTTCACTACTTTATGTAAAATCAGTAACTTCAAGATTAGACACCCAATTTGATTACCCCAGTAGTTTTTCTCAAGGATTTTCTGGTTATGTAAAATCAACAAGCATCACTATGCCAGCTCCAGTAACTTTTTTTCTTTTTTTTTTGTCTTCTAAAGAAACATTATATATACCATCTTTTTACTTGAAAAAGGCAAACAAGTTAAACTAAACCTGAAATGAATTTACTTCACTACATTAAAATTACAAGAGAGAATGAACAATTCCCTCCAAGCTTGCTTCTAATCAAGTTTGTAAGACAAGAAAATTGCTACTCCATAATATTCCATACACACAAAAAAAAAGAAAATTATAGATGCAATCAGCGGCTGCTAGGAACCAGCATTGAATACCCAAAAGTCCCTTAAAAACAACGATGCTTCAAGAGTGCTGTGGTGTTTTCAATCCATCCTGCCATCATCAACCTATGCGACACAACCTCCACACACGATACTCCTGCAATAGATAAAAAGCGCTAGCCTATTTAACGGAGAAACTTAAGTATCCATGCATGTAATTAAGATATTGCAGGCGAGGAAAAGGCTGATCCAACTACTCAAGTTCAGAAATGTAATGGATTCAACCTTGGTTGACCATAATGATGAAGAGAAGACCACAGCTACTCATGAGTCCTGACTTGTTTATGGCTGACACCAAAAACAAATACCAACAGTAAAGGCATCCCAACGATCTACCTTTTGCACACCGAGGATGGTTTTAAACAGGACATCCACAAATGGAATGTTGCATTCGCATTTCTTGTGGCTTTGTCTAAATATTCTAGATTACAGTAAAGGCATCCCAACGATCTACCTTTTGCACACCGAGGATGGTTTAAACAGGACATCCACAAATGGAATGTTGCATTCGCATTTCTTGTGGCTTCGTCTAAGATTCAAAATCTAGACGATAACATGGGGAGACAAACTCACTTAACAACTAAGGTAAGCCACTAAGGGTTGGACTTCAATATTCTTTGGTTCCTGCCAAATACGCACCTCGACCAATGTATCCATTTTTGGATTCTCAATGTCGAGGTTAGATGTCCAAATAGTCCACACAATCAAACGAGGGAAAAAGGCTAATAAACTTGTAATTGGTTGCGAGAAACCTTCCCTTTGCTAAGCCTCTCTATTTCTTCCCACTCCCTTTTTATCATCTACTAACTGATTCTACTTTATTTGGCAACAGCATTGCAGTAGAGCAATGGGAATAATCAAACAAGAGAAAGCAGAATGAAGTACTAACGCAATAGTGCAACCAGCACTTCGGCTCCTTTTCTTCCTTGCCATCTCCTTCCTCCTTGGAGGTTGAATAACAACCTTGATTGCAGTATCAAAAACAGCTTTGACATTCTGAATGATCAACCACAAATCATTTCATGCACTAATCGTAAGGAAACGAAAAGGGAAAAGAAAAACTGGACTTTCAGAGCACCATATAAAACATTTCTCAAAGCTAAGAATCACGCAGGTAATCTACCTGCTGAGTCTTAGAGCTGCACTCAATATATGCTGCTGCACCAATCTGCTTCCTGAGCTCCTCCCCCTAGTTATATAACATAAGATCTTTGTAGCAACTGTATGCCACACAAGAAAAATAAACTCACAATTGAAGCCAAAAATCAACAAATACATACCTGAGCAGATGTTATGACATTAGAATTCATATGATCAACCAGATATCCTCTGTCTTCACGAAGGTCTGTAACAGATAAAATATTAAAACCTAGTAAAATACACAAAAAGCCATCTAAATAGACACGCATGGTTAGGATCAAATTTCTATTTCTCGAACTTGCTTACCCAATTTCGTTCCAACAAGAACAATCGGAACATTTGGTGCAAATCGACGCAGTTCAGGCATCCACTGAAATATCAAATTGGATGGAAAGCCTCAGTTATTGATGTACCGAGATATCTAATTCAGAAACCAAAAGCTCCTGAAGAAAATAGCCAATGTCTAGAGTCCAGGAATTACATTAATGTCAGGAGGGTGCGCAGAGTAAACAACAATACCAGAGGGTTTAATTTGAAATGAACAGTATGAGACTTTTTCCAAGAATGATCTTAAAATATCATTGACAATTGGAAAGTGAAAAGACAAAACAAAGAAAGGGAGGAAAAGACAACAACATTAAAGTTTGCACCTTCTTAAGAACATTTTCGTAACTTGCTCTACTAATTAAGGAGAAAGCCAGCACAAATATGTCTGCACCTCTGTAACTGAGGGGCCTCAGCCTGCTGTAATCCTCCTGGCCTTCAATTAAGATTAAGTTAAAGTAATTAGTCATAAATTTAGCAGCAACGAGAACCTAAAGACAGACTCTGAAATTCTGACAGGCAGCATTAGAACTTAAAAAGGCTTGGTTTATGCGGACATCCAAATACCTGCAGTATCCCACAGTCCCAAATTGACAATGCTCCCATCCACAGCCACATTAGCACTAAAATTATCAAACACTGTGGGTATATAATCCTGGGAAGAGCAAACAAGAAATATGGGTCTGTGAGGGAGGAATATCCTTATATAGCCATTAACCAAAAACTTTCAAAAACTCTTACTGAAACCTTGACCAATAACGATGAAGATGCAACGACCAACAAAAAAAAAAAAGAAGCAATCTTTAAACAGACCCATATGGAGAAATGTCATGGGAAGTCATAAATGGAGCAAAGCCAATTAAAGCAGCAAAGCCAAAAAAAAGTGAGAGAAGGGTTGTTAATGTCAAGTGGTTGAGCGAGGATGAGGATGTATGTCTTAAAACTACAAAAAAAGACTCCTTACAGTAGGGAACTTGTTGCTGGTATAACAAATGAGCATACAGGTTTTGCCAACAGCTCCATCTCCAACTGTAACACATTTAATGAACTTGGAAGCACTCATCTCCTCTTAACCTGAGAACAACTTGCACAGTAACTCTTCTTTTAACTACAGGGAGAGAGTTTGGGATATATTAAACCCTCTAAAAGGTTGAGTTAAAGCAAAGAAAGATGCTTGAAGAAGGAAAAGTTGAACCGAAGATATTAAAAAAGCAAGTGAAGTGCGAGCTAGAAATGTGAAAGCTGAAGGGATGATATAATATAGAGGTCTTTTCTCTCGGGTCTCTATTTCTGTTGGAGGTATAGAGAGAGAGAGAGAGAGTTCCTGTCTTTAGTCAAAGGTCCGTCGCTCTTTATCGTCCCTCTCGAGAAATTTCAAAGCCAACAGAAATATTTTTTGAAATGCAGAAAACCGTTTGGATGGATTTGATGCCTCCTCCAATGTTACAGAGTAGCGTTTTGGTTGAAAATGTGTTTTTTATATAAATAATATTTTATTTTAAAAAAATTACTTTTAATATTATTAATCTGCCAAATAAGAACAAGAGGATCCACCAAGCCATACGCATAATATAAAAGAGAAAAATAAGTCTTGGGAACTTCAGCTCGGGAGCCAGCAAGAAAACAACAACGACAAAAAAAGAGCCGCAGCCAGAGCTTCTATAAGCAGTGTTTGGCTGTTTGTTTTATATTTTAAAAAATTAAATGTTTTTACTATTTCTAACTTATTTTTATATCATCTTAATATATTAATTTTAAAAATAATTTTTAAAAATAAAAAAAAATATTATTTTAATATATTTTTTAAATAAAAAATACTTTAAAAAACAACTTCAAATACACTTTTTATTTTTTCGTGGCCATTATTTTTAAAATTTTTATTTTTATTTTAAATTAAATTTTCTAGATTTTTTCATGTTTATGTAAAAATATTTTTATATAACAATTAATTTAAAAAATAATTAATACTATAATTTTAAATATTATTTTAAAAAAATGTTTAGAAATATAACTGGTTGTGTATTTTTTAAAATTTTAAATTTTTAATGTTTAAATTTATTTTTTTTTATATTACTAGATTGTTTTTATTTGATGTTGTTGAGTGGGAATTGAATTTAACAAATAAAAAAGTAATATTTAAGTATATCTTTAAATAAAAATATTCTAAAAAGTAAATATTACCGATAGATAAGCATTGACTAGTCGCTTGCTAAAAAACAGTACAGGTGTTTTAAAATTGGTTTCTTTCCCGACAATTGAAATGCGACCGTTAGGTAATATTGGACTAATAATATAATACACATGCAAGAGCTAGTGGGGTGGTGGTCCTTTCATGGATTGCCGTCCATATATTAGATCCAGGTAGTGTTTGTTGGTAGTTATTTTAAAAAATATATAAAAAATAATGTTATTTGATATTTTAAAATTTATTTTTAATATCAATATATAAACATTAAAATAGTTAAAAATATTAAAAAATAATTCCAGAAAAAATAAAAAATCATAAAATATAGTTTCGACAGAGAGAGACAGAGAGAATCAGTATTTGTTCAATAAATATTTATCGCAGGTTATAAATCATTTATATTTTTTAATAATTTATCATTATATTTTATTTATTTTTGAGTTTTAAAATTGTTTTTTTAATTATTTTATTTTTATTTTAAATTAATATTTGTTTTATATTTGATAATAAAAATATCTTTTAAAAAATAAAAAATATTATTTTAATAAAATTCCATATAAAAAACACTTTAAAAAACAACCACGTCAACAACACTTCTAAACAAATCCAATTTAAAATGAAAGTTTGTTTGTTTTATTAAAAAATATTTTAAAAAAATTAACAAAAATATTTATCTTGTATTTTATTATTGATGTATTTAGAAAAAAAATAAAAACAACTTCAATCATACTGTTGCTGTTAGTGAAGATTCAACAACTGATTTTTATTTATTTTTATTTTATTTTAGCACTGGTAAGTTGATTAAAAATTTACAGAAAATGGTTCTGCAGATAATCAGCGAACACGCGATTAATTACTTGTCTAGTGCAGTCCTAATAGGAGTGCACTTTGAAATCACCTCTTTCATTACAGTCGCTTGAATTTAAAAGTTTTAAAGCAGATATTGTCCTCGTGAATTGTAAAAACACCTGTAAAATGAACTCCAATAGCCGCCTTGGAGTTGTAAATTCCGCATAAAGGTAAACGAAAGTTTAAATAAAGTAACGAAAGTTTAAATAAAGTAACAGATGGTCAAGTGATAAGGACTTGAGATTAAGGAGTTTGTTTTCTCTGTGGTCTTAAGTTCGAGTCCTTAGTTACTCATACGATGGCCACTGGAGACTTACATGGTCGTTAACTTCAGGGCCCGTGGGATTAGTCATGGTGCACGAAAGCTGGTCCGGACACCCACGTTAATCTAAAAAAAAATAATAAATAAAATTCTCTAAAAAAATAAAGATAAATTGAATCATTTATGTCCCCACTTCACTGTGAACACTTCTTTTACTCTCCATGGTACCATTAAAATCATGAAATAAATTAAAATAGCAAGCTAATTCACTGTTGCACCTATTTTGAAGAGATGTACTGTCCATTTGGTGCCGTGGTCCAACTTATTTTTTAAGAAAATTTTAATTTTTTAAATTAATTTTTTTAGCATTTTAAGATTGCAAATAAGATTATTAAAGTTTTTATAATTTTATTTAAATAAAATTGAGTTGAAAAATCAAGGTTTTTGAATTCAAATATCACAAAACCGAAATTTTTTTAAGGACCAGAGATGAATGAAAGACATGTTATCTTCATTTCATTTATTTGAGTGTATTTGATATTGTGATAGTTTTTATAGTTATAATTTAAAAAATTAGTTTATAAAAATTACTTTTAATTGAGATTGGTTTGATATTTATATATGTTTGTTTAAAACTGTAATTAAAATTGAGACTGAACAAAAAATTATGTAACGTGTTTGATTAAAAGAATATTTTTTAAATAAAGATTACATAATATATATATATAGTGATTATTTTTAATTTAAATATTATAAATTTAACTATTTTTATTAATTTATAAAATAAATAATACTTATGTAAGATATTTTTATTATTCTATTATTATTTTATTAAATTATTTATAATTTCATCAAGTACATTGGTTTCTTAAGCGTGCAGTAATAATAGTTAAAATATTATCAACAATAAAATTTAGATTGTGATTAAATTGTATAAATGTCATGTAACTAAGAGGCCTTCTTCTAATTTTTTTAAATAATACATGATTAAAAATTAAATTAAATTTTTTTAACTAAATCAAAATTTAATATATTTAACTCTGGACCAAAACAACTAAAGAATAAAAATAACTCTGCTGTTAATATAAACAGTAAAAAGCTCCACTATATAATAAAGTAACTTACATATATATTCACAGGTTTGCATAAAGTGACAGAGAGCTCATTTCCGTAAACCTAAAGTTTTAGCAAAATTTACATGGATTCCGCATCAATTTATAATTGTGTTTTATTATTACCAAATAGTCTAAATGTTTTAAATACTGCTGTAGCCGTTTAAACAAACAGATATTAAACTAGGCATGCCTAGGATTTTTTGGCTAGGCACGCAGACCTAGCAATCTGGACCCATACACGCCTAGCTTCTCTTTGCCCTCTCTTCTTGTTTTTTGTTTAACTTTTTAGCATCTTAAAATAAAAATCCTTTTAAATTAAAAATATATAACAATAATTAAAAAAATCATTTTATTACGCCAAAATTTTAAATTAAATTAAAAAATTTATAATTATATTTTCAATTTTTTTATAATTATATATGAAAATAATATACATAATATTTGAAAAAACATGCATCAATATTTAATAAGAATAAAATATATATTTTATTTAATTGATTGTTCTTTTATTTTTTTACATATTTGCATAAAAATTGATTCACAGATCATCATGATAAGTTTTTATATAAAAACTATGCTTTTAATCAAAACATATTCTTATAAAAATAAACATAAATAAATAAATAAAAAGAAACATTGAATAGAGAAATTCATTTTTCCTCTTGAATATAATTATTTTGAATTCTTATAGGATTTTATTTTAATTGATTTAATACTCTATTAAAGAGAAATTATTGTTTATAAAATATTCACGGTTTTGTTTAAAAAAGAAATTGCAAAATTTTTGGATTTTTCCTCATAATTGAAACCATTAAATTTCTCTTCACATGTATTTTTAATCGCTACAAATTTAAATAAAAATTATTTAAAAATGGTTGAGTGAAAAAGAACCTAATATTATTTTATTATAAATCATATTACTATTATTATTATACATAATACTAAAATGTGAGGTATTTTCACTATTCAAAAAAAACTATTCATCTTCTTGTATTTTATTATGGATTACAATAGTTTAATTTTTAAAAAAAATTTAATTTGATCCTTAAAATTGTTTTTACACAATTGATAATTTTTTATGCCAAATTAGAATTTAATTGCATTTTTTTTGTTAGAAAAGGTTGAATTGAAAGAAAGTGGGCTAAAGTGAAAAAACAAGCAACATATGTGATAGATTAAAAATTTATATAAAAAACTCATCCAAGTCTCTTTTTTTTTTAACTATTATATGACATGTTCCTCAAATCTATCAAATTCAATTTTGATATCAAATTTTATTTTACTTATTTTTCAATTTTTTTTGTTAAAGAAAAAAAAAGATCGCTGATTCTAATTTAAAGAGAAAAAATATCTATTGGTGAGGAATCTAACCTTCAAAACGATTATTATTTATGTCAAATGTTTTCATATAATGAAAGAAGTTAAGATTATATGTTTTTTTTTACCTTAAATATATCTAAAAATCATATCTAAGTTCAGAACTTTTTTTTTTTTTTGTTTCGGGTGCATTTTAGGTTTTAGGATGGTTTTTTTTTAATGTTTTTCATAGCTATGGATTAATTTAACAAGATTTTAAGGATGTTTTCTAAAAATATTTTCTAAATTTTTTAAAGGAAAAATAAGTTAAAAATAATTTTTTAAATAAAAAATAAAATTTTTTATTTTTCCAACCATCATAATAACTAGATTCTAGCATATGTTTTCTGTTAATATTGGTGGCATGTTAATTTTTTTTTTCTTTTAATGCATGGAGGGGACCACATTTCATATAGTTCATTAAACTTTTTTTAAAAAATACAAGTGGGTTGTTGCCTAATTAACCAGGATCTAGATTTGGTTTATGAAACTCAACAATAACTGATATAATTTTTATATACACATAAATTTTAATTTTTTAAAATATACAATGCATCAACTGATTTTTTTTCAAATAAATTTAAGGTTTATATATTAATTAGTTTGTGATAACTAATGACGTGTAGAGATGGTAGAATAATTAAACTCCTCGACTGATAAAAAGAGATCTGTAGAGAGAAGTTGCTAAATAAACTTTTCAATTAATAAAGAGAAATCTAAGAGATCATGAAGAGAGTGATGACGATCCTTAGCTACTTTTGAGAAACTTTTTTAGAGGCGTGATGAGAACATGCAACCTTCTTTCCCCTGTAGATGAGAACCAACTACCACAAATGAATTTAAAAAAGGTTCAAGATGTCATTAAGCTTAAGTTTTTCAGAAGTAATTTAGGATCTATAAGGATTTTTCCGTAAATGTAAAATAATGTTTTATGCTTTAAAAGAGTTCTTCAAAGCTAATTTTAAAGATATCAAAGCTACAGTTTATTATCAATGGCCAACAATTAAGTGTTCAAAGTTGGTGATTGAAGAGTTTCAAGATGATTTTGGCGTGGTCACTAATTACATCCATTATGGACACTTTCCATCCTTGTTGCTATTAAGGACAAACAAATGTCATGTTGGATTCTGAATTCAATACTCATTAAGGATATTTTGCTCTGCCGCATGCGTGGGTGAACAAGAAAAGCTTCGCTGGTCAGCGAGGAACACCTTGCCTTCAGTACAACATAGGGTTTGAAGGTTAAGTATGTAAAGGATAGATAACCTTTGACTAAACATCCACGACATAGAGGAAATAAAAATTTAAACATGAAGATGAATTATCTCCGATGTAGAAAAGCTAACGTAGGACTGTGGAAATAAAAAAAAAAATTCTAACAATCATATTTCACAATATATTATTTTTATATAAAAATAAAAATAAATAACATGAAAAATAAATAAATAATTGATACATGTGATTTAAGGTAATAAAAATTAACAATAAAATAATGCAATATGACTGTGGCAAAAAACCTAGCGTTTCTACAAATCTTTATAACTAGGAAGCATTATTATAAATGAAAATAAAATAAAAAATTCTAAAATATATAAAAGACTTCAAATAAAAAAACTATTTGTCAAGTAAATAAACTATTTTAAAAGCTTCCATACCTTCTTCATTTACACTTGAAAGTTTACAAACGAAATTTTATTTGATCAAGTTTAAATGTCTTTATAAGGATTCTTTAATAATATTTTAAAGAAAAATCAATGATATTGTTCAAAAAATCAAATCATAAAATTTCATTCCCCAATATATGCATAAACCCGTGTTTTTGCAAATAATAAAATACATATTTTATTTTCTTTGAATATTAACAAACAATTGTTTTTCAAAGCCTGGTATATTATGCTAATATATTCATAAAATTAAAATCATAAATTAAATAAAATTAAAACAAAAGTCACAAATCTTAATCCACTTTTCCACTATATTTAAAAGGCAGAACAACCTCAATTCAACTCTCATCTCTAAAATAAATAAAATAATATCAAATTGGTTATTTTTTTAATGATTGCTAAGAAACTTTCTCTCTCATTTCTCAACATTTAAGAACTAAAACTAAATAAAAATAAAGTTGAGAATCAAATTATAAAAATCTAATAGAATAGGAGTCGAAAATCCAATTTTTAAATTTTATCTTGTAAAATCAATGTTTAATTTAAGATTGAAACTGTCTATAACAAATCAAATACATGAAAGCATGTAAATCTAAATTGATCCCAACACATAGAACCATGCCAGCATAACTTGCAATAATGCAATTAAAAAAAAGAAAAACCAAAGTTTAAAAAATATTCAAGAACTTAAAAGGAAAAAAGTGGTAATGAAGAGTGACATGAACAATTAAATTTTAGAGAGTGCCAAACGTATAAATAGTAAAATGCCTATGTATTTTAGTTTTTTTCACTAGTTTTTTTCTCATTCTACATTTTTGGTCAATTTTTGAAACATACTTGAGGAAAACCACATGGATCACAAATTCATAAATTGAATCTTTATCCACTAAAACGAAATATATATATTTTTTATTTTTAATTTGATAATTGTTTTGTATATTATAAGTGTAAATGGCATTCCATTCAACTATCCAATAATTCAATTTTCAATTTTTTCTAATAATCTGAATGCGCAAGAATATACAAAGAAAAAAAAATCAGTAACATATCCGATAATTCCATTAAAAACAACACTGTTCATTTAAGTTTTAAAAACATTTTAAAAAATAATAATATTTTTTATTTTAAATTAATATATTTGTAAATTATTTTAATATACTTATCTTAAAAATAATTTTTAAAAGATATTTTGAAAAACAACTATAATTCCAATACTAAATTAATATTAAATTCAGAGAAATGCACAATTACCATTCGCAATGAATTTGAAAGGTAAAAAACGATTTTTTTTTTAACTAGTCTTTTCAGCTCCATCAAAATTACATTTTCGAACAAGAAGCCATCCTCGTCGATAGGGCCTTGGCCCATGATTGCAGAGCAGGCTGCCTATTATTTGGAACCAAATGTTGACGAGTCTTCATCTAAAGAATCCACATCATCTAAAGCGCACGAAAAGCCACAACTAAGCTCAGACTTCCTATTCCTATTAATAATAAATTTGACTAGCAGCATGACGCTGGCATCTATAGAATCTCATCCTGACTTCTCAGTTCAACTCTAATAAATGTTGTCAATTAAAAGAGGAAGAAGCTGTAGCTCGAAAATAACATTATATAGGAGAAAGAAATACCCAGCATCTCATATCAAGTTGATGACATTCTTCGCGTCCAGAAACTAAAAGGCTCAATGGCCCAGAAACAAACAAGAAGGGAAATTCAAAGATCCTTGAGGATATCATCCGCACTGGACACAGTGAATTCTCCACCACCTTCAATATTTGCAGCTTTCACCTTAAGGTCATCAACCAAGAGAGCAAACCTCCTAGAACGTGTGCCAAGCCCTTTCTCTTGCAGGTCAAGCTCAAGGCCGAGAGCATGGGTGTAAGTTGCAGACCCATCAGCTAAGAATTTGACATGCTTATTCTCAGGGTAAGTTTTGGCCCATGCCTTCATCACAAAGGGGTCGTTGACTGCAAATGAATAAGAAACCAAAACTCAAAAAACACGGAAACCAATCACGTTCTTTTAGTTTTCTAAACCTGTAATTAGTCTGAATTCCATTAGAATATAACAGATCCAGCTGATAAGTTACATACACATTATTTACGCCAACCAAAACAAGAGATGCAGACTTAAGAACAATGCCAGGTGAAGTAAGGCCGCACACATTTTAGTTTTTCCTCCAACACCAATACAAGTAGCAGATTAGGTGTTCCGGACAGATTACCGAGTTAGAAAAAACAAAACTAGCATTTCGAGCAGCTTTGCTCTTCCTTCCAATTTCGATTAGAACAACTGGTCAAATTAGTTACTAAAACTTAACCCAGATTACATTAATTCGCAGCAAATGGTGAAACCCTAGTTTCTGTACAGATTTTTAATCAAAATGAATCAACAATAAGAAAATCAAATTAATTAAAAAAATAGATCCCCAAATGGAAATGACAACGTACCGCTGATGCACAAAATTTCAGTAACGCCCTTTGATTTTAACTCCTCTGCTTTCTCGATAAACCCCGGCACATGCTTCAAGCTACAAATCACCAAACAACAAAATCAATCATATATATAATTGAATCGGAACCATAAAAATAATAACTCTGTTTACCTGCAGGTGGGTGTGAAGGCACCGGGAACACCAAAGAGGATGACCTTTTTACCGGCAGCTAGAGAGTGTACGGACACTTCCTGGAGCTGATCTTGCTCGTCGAAGTAAGCGAGCTTTCCATCAGGCAAGACATCACCAACAGCAATCGGGGCCATATCGAATCGACGGTATTGTTTTCGTTGCTGTTACCGTGTGATCGAGTGAGGGTTCAGGAACGAAAAGTTGGATATTTTTTGGCTGTGTTTTATATAGTGTTTAAATTTACATTTAAGGGAATTGAGAAAATTTTTGGGGTCCGGTGTTAAACGAGTGGCACGTGGGTGGGGGGCCCCTCGTGTAATTATCTTGGCATGGCCGTGCTTGCCAACTGGACGACTGTCTTGGTCTATGCGAACAGAGTTACGAGATTGCCCTTCCTTCTTGTTTGACCTGTCATTCCAATCCAGTCTCTCCCTCCATCTATTTTCTCTTTTCTTGCTCGATCAGACACATGGAGCGGGGGCTTTACTCTGGCCAGGGGTGAGGATTATATCGGGCAAAGTCAACTTTACAGTACGACGAAACCCGGCGGTCATTACGGATGTTTGAAAGTCAGTCGTTCGTTATTATAATATAATTACATTAACATAAAATATTTCAGGGAAAAAATAATTAATAAAAAATAATTAATAATTAATTTTTAATTTAAAAAATAAGTTTGTTAGATATCTTAGAAATAATAATTCACTTATAATAATATTTAACTATTTTAATTATTACCATCATTTTTATGTTTTTCTTCGTTATTTTTTTTAATCACCGTTATTATCATCTTGCCATCATTTTTCTCTCTCATTATTTTAAATAATTTTTACTTTAAATTATTTATAAAAAAATAAAATATTTATTTAAATTAGATGATTAAAATTCTTCAGTTTTGATTGAATATGATAAAATGATTAAAATTAAAAAAATTATAATTAAAGAAATTAAAGTATCAAGAAGTTAGCATAATTTGGGAGGTTTCATTAATTCAATTAGAAATTTAATTGAATAAATTTATGACTTTATAGCTGATTTTAACTTTAATTAAAATTTTTACGGACCTAGGGGCCATATTGGAAAATCATAGAAGTGTAAGGGTTTATTTAATTTCAGTCAAGGACTCAAATGAAAGATTTTATTAATTTGGCTTCGATATTGCACCCTTTGGATAATTAAAACTTCAGGTCAGGAAGATTAAAAATGAAAAAGCGCCGACAGTCAAGGACCAACTTGAACTTTGTCAGTTCCAAACGATGCCGTTTGAAGCTTTGATATATACACCCTCAACCTCTGTCTTCTTCTTCTTCAGGGACCAAAACCAGAAACTCCAGCTACCAGCCCCAAGAAAAGATGTGATAAAAGGTGGAAACTAAAAGGATTCTCGAACAATAGCTGAAAATGAAAGAGAGGATTCTAAAAGTAAGGTTGAGCATTGGGAAAAGATCGAACTGCGTGCCCATACAGAATTGACAGGCAAAGTAGAAGAGCTGGAATGACAGAAGACCTAACTTATAATTAACATCAAAGCTAAGTTAGAAAAGCTTAAGAAATAGATATTTGGGCTGTGCCTTCGCATGAAAGGAACTTTAGATTGAGTTGTTTGCTAGAGAAATTGAGATTGAAAGGCAAAGTTCTAGAGTAACTGAAGCAGAAAACGAACTTGAAAGATCCAAAAGAAGAAATGATGGAGGTCCAAGATCTATACCAGAAGAAGGTGGATAGCTTGAGTATAAACAACGATGCCTTGCTCCGTTCCAATCTCACTATCACCACTACCTTGAAAGCTCGCACTATATAACTCATGAGTTTCCTCTTTAAACTCTTGATTATTTACCACTTCTAACCAGTTATCCATGCATAAAATAGTATTTATCTCCGAGAAGAACAAACTCAATAAATTTGGCTTCACGAGAATGGGCAAAAAAATGAGTATATTATTTTTTCTTTCATTTTTGTCATATTTGACAAATTCATAATATAACATAAACTGTAACTATTACACGCTTGATAGGTTAGCCTATAACTCATTAACTTGAAGTCTAGCCTGAATTGAGTTTTATTTTAAATCAGTTTAAAAATTAATTTGATCAAACTTTATCGACTCAATTGATCGGGTGAACTCCAAAAGTGTTTTTTTAATTTTTTAAAATATGTCATTTTATTATAATAAATAAAACACCAGCATTTTGGGGTAGACTTAATAAACCTATGACTAAAAATGAGTTTTATTTCAAAATGATTTGAAGATTGATTCAATTAAATATATTGATGGAGCCAAACTTAGATTTGAATACTTTTTTTTTTAAATAATGTTATATCATTAAAAAAAAGTTGAAAAAACATTGTTAAGTTCTTGATTCGAGTTTCCCTAATAAATCTATGTTTTTTATTTTTTTTTATTTAAATTTTAAATGTTCTAATTCAATTGAAATGAGTTTCTGGTTGAGTATTATATATTTGTTTACTTCCCACGTTATGATGTAGATTGACCTATATATTTTTTAAACGTAAGAAAAGAAGATCCAAGTTGCGGGGAACTCTCTAATATTATTACTGATTTAGTGAGTTAAACCTAAAAAATTTTAACTTAACTTTTTATTAAATTTAAATTTTAAATTAAATTATGTGTTAATTGCTATGATATAATAAGCCAATTTAGAGGTCTAAAGAAAAAAAATCAAACGAAAAGATAACCAAAAAAAAAAAAGAAACCGTGGGGATTCAAAAGCAACAAAAACTAGCTTCGTTTTGAAGTCAACATTGTAGAAAGACGGGAGGTCGTGTTGAAGTCAAAACAACGTTTATTTAACTAGATGTTGAAGTAATGGCAGCAATTCATTGGCAATGTATTTTAAGACCACTTCGAACTAATTCCCAAAGCTTGGTCAGACGTTTGTGTCTATGGTTCTTGGAACTATCCACAATTGTTAATGACCATGAACAGATAGTGCGTCTTGCTCGGGCTGGTCAATGCCAGCGACATTTTCAGTTTTTTTGTTTTTTAACCATTATTTAATTTATAAATGATTTTATTATCCATCAACCACAAGTAAAAATTACTAATAAAATTTTTACTGATAAAATATTTCTGTTAATAAATTTCTTAGTAAAAATAATGTTAATGGATTGAAAATATAAATATCAATAAAAAATTTTAACAATAAATCTAATTTTTTTTGATAATGAGTTATATAAATCATATATGCGCGTGATAACAACGCAAAAACCACAAATTTTTTTCAATCAAATAAATTAATGTTCCACCATTATGAAAAATAAATTAAGTGCCATATGTAACTCCATGTTTTGTTTGGATCGCAACAGTCATTGTTGTGTTTTCAGGAAAAAAAAATAAAAAAATGAAGAAAAAAGGTTGGCAGCTTGAAATTGTTTGCCATTAAAAAAACAAATGAAATGAAATAAAATAAAATAGAGTTAACATTTAAAATCATCATGAATTATATATTAGTTTTTTAGCAAAATAAAGCAATACCTCCAGGAGAACCATTAATCTAGTGCTTCCCAGAATAAAGACAGGAATAAAAATTAAATTAAAAAAAAAAAAGAATTAATCCTTATATGTAGTAGGAATTAGGGTGCGCTAACAACAACTAGAATTGCAAGAGCTTGCTCATTCTGGGAAGTGAAGAAAAAAGGCACAAAGAACAAGAACAGAATTAAGCTGATCAGAATATAAATGGAAAATACAAGGGCACAAAACACAAACAACTCGCTTGTAATTTACGAAAAGCCTTCTTTGCTTTGGCTCAAGGGATTTTCTGGGGGTATCTGGTAAGCAAGAAACCCTTTTATTCATCATGATTAGCAGCCAGATTGGAACCCTGTCTTTCAGCTAATATTACAATCTCTATTGCCTTTTTTTTTTTTTTTAATTTTAATTTTAATCTCTGAACCTCTTCTCGGGAACCCTTTTGCTGTTTATTTTTTTCTTTGTATATATTTGCATTTAAGCTCTTTCACGGCTTGTAAGTATGTTTTTATTTTTTATTTATTTTAAATTAATATATTTTTAGTATTTTTAAATTATTTTGATGTAAAGATAAAAAAATAATTTTAAAAAAATAAAAACATATCTTTAATATGTATTTTGATATAAAATATTATTTANGATAAAAAAAATAATTTTAAAAAAATAAAAACATATCTTTAATATGTATTTTGATATAAAATATTATTTAAAAAACAACCACAGCTATCCTACTAAACAATTTATTTATTTTAACACTAGCATGTTGCACTCGCATGTTACCATGTATATCATCAAATATTATAAAAGAGTCGGTTTGTGCATAAAAATAAAAAATAAAAAAGGGACAAGGATCCAAAACAATAGGAATAATTTTTTTTTATGGTTACGAGAGGGAATTATCTACAAACAATTCCCAATTGTCAAAAGAAATGCCGGCCAGTAGAGAGGCCATCCAAGAACGCAGAAGAATAGGGCAGCAACGACAATGATGAAGCAAATCGGGCGACGGACAGCCCTCCAGTGGTCTAAACTGAATTGAATTTAAATAAAAAGATGGCTCCATTTGGTCAAGAAGGAGACAAAAAAGGGAGAGAAGAGAAGGAAGCAACGCATGGCAGAGGAGACCAAGATAATTAAAAATTTAACAGCCACTCCACTTAACAGCTACTAACCAAAAACAAAAAAAGAAGAAGCAAAAACCGATTATAACCTACTAGTCACATGTGTTCTTTAGAAAAGCATGTGATCTGAGTTTGACGTGGTCAAGAGCTCGATGAAGATTTATGTGCTAATCGCTTTAAATTTTTTTGAAAAAATTAGAAGAAAAACATTTAAAATTTTACTATTTTTTATAAAATAATTAAAAAATTCATATAAATATATTCTATTGAAATTTAAAAGATTATTTTAATTTTTTATTTTATATTAGAAATATATTATATTATTCTTTTAAAGTAAAATATTTAAGTTAAATTTTTTTTTTATCATATATTGAGAAAATATATATTTTTTTATGAACATAAGTATACATATTAAAAGGTTTCAAATATGACATTAAAAAAATAATTTTTTTAAAATATAAAATATATATACTAAAAGGTTTTAAATTTTGCATTTTAAAAATAAAATATTCTTCTAGTATTTATGTAATGAAGTTTGAAAAAAAAGTTATTAACCAACTATAAAAAATATAAAAAAGATCTTTTTGACTAAAAGAGAAAACACATTTTAAAAAGAAAATACATTTGAAATGATAACGCTAGCATATAAGAAGTATCTACTAAGAGGTCTTTTTTTTATCTATCGTTTATATTTGTATCTTGAATTCTTTTTCGTACTAGATCTGAACATCTCAAAACAACTCATCATTTAACAATATCCATTACAAATCCACTAAACCCAAACTAGGCTTATGATACCAATTATATTAATCTTAATTCTAAATATAATTTTAAGATAATTAACATTTTTATTAGGTGAAAAGTCTAAGAATATTTTTCTTATATATATTTTGCTGCAATTTCAGTAGGGTTTTTCCTAAAATACCAATGCTAAGTTACTAATAACACAATTAGTAAGACATTGCAAGCATTATATTATGACATTATCCATGTCATCATATCACCATAATAGAATACATTAATTTCCACAATTATAAGAGTACTTTTACTCTTAAAAATTGATCAATCAAGTATTTCCAATAACTTCTACTACTCCGATTATATTTATTTTTCCTATTTTTAGTTTTTTTTTGTTTTTCATCAACAAATTAAAAAATAATAAAAACTTAAAAATAAAATTAATTGATTAGTTAGGTAATCTTATATTTACAAACATACGAGCTTATAAACCATAACTAATGAGCAACACAAATATAAAAATTCACTTAATTAATTAATTAATTCAAAATTTTCTTTTAAGTTTTTGTTATTTTTATTTTTTTATAATTTCTTGATAAGAAAAAATGAATTATGAAAATTAAAAAAAATAAATTTATTTCTAACACCCGATCCACATTCCATGAAGAAATATATCATGTTAGTTGATTTATGACATAAGCTTATAATGATAGTTAATTGATCAAAATTTATGATAATAAATACCTTACAAGAAAAAAAATAAATCAACAAAGATATTTAAATAGAAAAAAACCACCAATTAAAAGTATTTCATAATCCAATTATCTTTACAAGTGTAACATGATTCTAAATAATTCTAAATGGTTGGGGGGTTCAAGAATATAAATGTTTTGGAACACATATTTGAATTTTTTTTTGGGTTTTGAAAATTGATCCTTTATCCTTGTTTGCTTTTCAAATGAATTTTTATTTATTTTTTTAATCATTTCTTTTATTTTGATGTTGATGCATGAGATTTTTTCCTAACATGTAATATAATGTTGATGAGTAGAATTTAGCGTTAACTTGAATTGAATTTTTTTCATGAGATTCTAAAGATTTTATTTTCTATCCGATTAAATTTTTATTAAAAACCTTCAAATAACATTAAACAATTACTATTCAAGATTTACAATCCTTTCCTACTTGATTTATAATTTTTCTTCCTTGGTATATAACATTTATTATTTTTTCATTTTTGTTTTGGATGTTTTTCTTAGTATATATGTGCCCTAGAAGAGTTGTTATTGTGTGTTTAGTATTGTGATGCAATGTGATTTCCATTTAAAAATATATTAAAATAATATATTTTTAATTTTTTTTCTATTTTGACATTCATAAATGAAAACTATTAAAATCACATCAATTTTAAATGTATGATTGTGATTTATTATATGTATAAAGTAATAAATGACGAGTACTCTAGAGCTAGGTTGTTAAAATCACAAGTTAACTCATAAAATTTTATGATTTTATGAGTTAATATATATCTAACATGCTAAATAAGACTTGTGAAAAATCGGTAAAATTGATAAACTCAGTTCAATTTTATAAGTTTACTAAATTTATAATATGAATCAAGTTCGGTTCAAATTTGACATTTAAATGTTTATTGACTAGTTTTTTGAGATTGAGCATATATTTCAAGTTGTAAATTGGATAAAGGTGAAATTTTATAGGAGAATATTAGATACATAAACATATATTGTGATAAATTTTTAGGTCAAATAGAGTTAGGAAATATAATATTTTAGAGAATCAAATTTAGTAAACTAATATTATCAAATATGTCAAACAAGACCTTCGTGTATTGTTTGGAAAATATTTAGAGCTACCGATAAAATTTTACTTTGATTAAAATTATGATAAAAATTATACATCTGAAACTTTTCAACTATATATTGCAGGCCCAATAATTCATCAAAACAATAGTGAACAATATGTTTGAAATTAGAAGAGAATGACATGTGTGAAATTAGAACTTAAATCTACCAAAAATATATAAAAATTAAAGATTTAGGCTATACGGAGGAATTTTAACAAAAAGATTTTTTTATTCTATTTTTTATTTAATTTTAAATAATTATTTTCAATTTAAATTTTATCTAGCGTATTAGATATTATCTAGGGGTTTATTTTATTATTGAATTTATATTAGTTAATTATTAATTTGAACTTATTAACTTGCAACCAAAAGGGGTCTATCAAGACTTATTGTAATGGGAACAACCAGGTTGTCACTAGGTTTATGTATGTTTCTTACCTTTTAGTGATTCCTCTATATTGAGAAATTTTATTTTGAGACTTTTATTTCTTAATATTATTAATTTATTGATTTATACTATATCTCTTATTTTATTTAGATCACTCATTGATTATAATATTATTGACTCATTTTTATCAAATTTGAATGTAATTTAATTTTTTAACTAGAATTATCAGTATATAATTCATTACAAAAATTATTTATAATTTTATGATCTAAGTTTACAATCTGAATTTATATTATATATTTTATATTATATCAAAAAAATATTTTTAACAACTTTGTTGTAGAGCACTAAAGTTCTTTCTAGGTAATTTATCATTGAAAAAAAAGAAGAAGCTTTTTCTGACTCAAATGATTCTCTAATAACTAAAAATAGAAGCACAGAGAGATATAAATAAAGGTAAGGAAAAAATAAATAAAGAATATTTCTAAAATTTACAGAGAGGAAAAACTAAAAGAATAAATGTTCTGCCTTTTCCCCTTGATATTACCTTTTTCTACATTCTTGATATAGAATAATACTGCAAAGGGGCATTATCAATACACATTGGGTTGTGAAGAAACAAGATTTTATAAATATATTTTTATATTACTTTTTCAAAAAAAATCATATTAAGAAAAATTTATGAATATAATTTTCTTGCATTCTCGGATGCATTGAGCTGACACATGCTATTATCAAACATATCTCCATTTAGACGCACTACTTCTAGCGCTATCCAAGTCCAAGTGATAGATGAGTTGGGCCAATACTAGACTTAAATAATACAAGGTCTAGAGCTTGCTAGACCCAAACACCTTATGGTTCTGGTACCATGTGCTAGACTCAACGTGTGGGTTTGGCAAATGCCGCCAACCTAGCGCTTCAACTTGGTATCGTTTGGGTTAAGTATTATCAGGCCCAATAGCTTAGTCTGATATATGTTAAGATTTTTTTCACCGTACCTCGAGTGTGGCTAGATTTACTATACTCATGAATTCAAATATAATACATGAATATAATATTATTAATTTTATGGATTTTATATAAAATCTTAGAGGATATATTTCTCAACAAATAAGTTTAATTAAACAAATTTATACTCCTCTAATATTATTAGGTGTATTAAAGTCATTCATGATCTATTGTATCTTTATTTTTTTACTTAATAAAATGAGTGAAATTCAACTTATGATAAAACTAAAAAATATTATTTATCTAGAGTTACACTTCAGTCCATTCTTTTTATAAAAAAATAAAACTAATAAATTATATTTATATCATGAATCATTTAAAATAAATGTTAGAATCTTCATTAATGTCATTATACTTTATCCCTATAAAAAAAATACTTATTTAAGTATTTAAAAATCCACATATCCATATTTTATATATATATATATATATATATATAATAGTTACAAGCCACGTGAGACTACTAGATAACAAATATCAAGTATAAAGAGACTATTAAATAACAAATATCAAATATAAAATATCAACTATATAAATAAATAAAATTTTAATAATCAATTAATTAACTGATTATCCATACTCAAACCCTGCTAATATACACCTTAGACTTTAGGGACATCTTCAGTTAGGAAAAAGGAAATCTGTTACTCTTCGAGCTATATACAGTGGCAAGAATGATTATCAAATGGAGGAGTTTATTTGAATCATGCGAAAGAATTTTCAAATAATTAAATTCTTGGTCGTTTGTTTTGTTTTGGTGAAAAATTGTCATTTGTAAATAATATATAGCATCCTCCATTTCTAGCTAAGACCCCACGCCTGCAAAACAATAAGTAGGTTTAATTGTTACAATAGAAAGTAAACAAGAGCCTGACCTTGCAATATTACTGTGTTGTACTTGTGAATTTTACCTGAATCTGGCCAGTTGAAGTGCCAATCACCAACAAATCTTCGTTGGCATTCAGAGCCATGCAAAGAACCTTATCATTTGTACCTGTCTGTAGTATTTCAACTCTATTTTGTTGTTTCTTTCTATCCCAAATCTCAACAGTTCCTGCCTTACAGCCCACGTAAATGAGATCTGAGCTTATGGCCATAGACCGCACTTCGAGTATAGAAGGTAGTGAGCCAACCAGACCATAATTGGATGCATTCCAAATCTTTGCCAGCAAAGAAAGTTACATACAGTTAGTATAATAAAAATAAAACATTTAATCTAATGATGTGCAAGTGTAGGAGAATGGGTGAAGCCAGAAATTTGGTAAAAGAGGCAATTTTTTTACTTCTGTTTGTCTTTTTGAAAGAGAGATACCTTCACTGCTGCTCCATCAAAGGGTGAGCTGGCTGAATAAATCAGTCCATTTTGAACTTGAAGTGCATGGATTGGATTTGTTTTTCCTAGCAGTTTTCTAGATCCATGTTGAATGGTAGCAAGTGTTCCCGTTGTCAAATCAATTTCCTGAAAACCAAAATACCTTCACATTTATCACTGAAAAGGAAAGATATCAGAACTTGGGATGTATTAATGGAGATAATAGTCTGCTCCAGTTCTGATACCTGAATACTACTATCTTGGCATCCACAGTATAGTTTTCCATGTACTAGAGACAAGCACTTTACATATTTATGTGGATTCAATAATTTGGACCCTCCATTCCATGAGTGAACCTGAGACAAAACGGTACTCTGTTTTTCAGTTTCTCTTTTTTGACAAGAATCCTGTTTCTAGTTGCACATATATGCCACTGCCTTAGAAGCAAATAGAGAAAGTATCAGAAAGAGAAGGCAGGAGATCCTGTCTGCTATTTGAATATAGTTAATTACGAAGAAACGAAAACATCAAGCAATAGAAAATATGGAAGCATTTATATGTTACCTTGACACCAGCTCCTTGTGGAATGAAGCAACAAATGCCATTGGCTACCACTAAATTATGAACCTGGTCCTTCATATCATGTACTTGTACACAAGTCAAAGATTCGTTGCCAATAGACCATACCTGTTCGTCACAATTAAGAAACTTTCAAGCCTTGAAGTCGAATCAACTTTTGCAAATTTTGCATACAACACCAGACTCCGATTGAAGTAAGAGCCCTTTAATGGCCAAAAGGACATCTGTGGTGCTAAGAATTGGAGTGAATAACTGTAACTGTAGGATAAGCTCTTTGGAGGTGACAAGTACACGACCAAGAAAGCAAGTTATATATCGCAACTAGTTTTGTCATGCAGATTTTGAAATACCACCTTCTGGCATATTTATTTGCATGAAGGTTGCTTTTTTCTTGTTTTTTTTCCTCTCCGTTTAACTTATTCAAGGGATGAATATTTTATGAGGTCTTGCTGGTTTCAACTTTCAACAATGTCTCTGGGTTGATGTTCATCTAGAGTAAGTGCCATCAACTAATTTTATCCCATTAACCAAAATTAATTTACAGAGCTATAAGAGCATCGTACCCTTGCAGTTCTATCCAGTGAACCACTGTATAATTTTTCTCCCGGCTGTAAGACTGCCAAGCTAGTGACAGCCTTGGTGTGTTCTCGAATTTCTTGGATGAGATGAAGAATGCTACCTTTGCCAGTCCAAACCTACAGAAATAGAAAATAGAATGTCATTAGATTATCATGTCATCTATTTTTTGACAAACATCACATTCTTCCTCCAAGCACTAGTATTAGACTCTGTTACTATTCTGTTTAACCGTGTAGTTTAGAAAAACTAGGGGGACACATGTTTTTCACTCTCTCCATTGAGACAAAGCATATAAACTATGGCAGATTCTATGGAATGGAATGAATTGCCGTTTCATTTCTTTCCGCACTACAGATGAATACTTGCAACAACCTGAGGTCTACTCCTCTAAAGTTATTCATCTGTACTGTGGATACGCTGTCTGATTCCAGGTCATCGCTGAGATGAAAATATGCTTCATATCACATTTGCATGTATATATCTGGTTCCGAACCATATTTCTACAGTCATTACTGAGATCAAACAATGTGCTGATATGCACTTACTGATATATTTACATGCACACCATCTTCATGTTATGATCTAGATTCTGTATATTTATGCCGAAAGAAAATGAACCTGGTTTGATGAAGTACCTTTATAGTTCCATCTGAATGTCCAGAAAATATCATGTCATTGTAGAAAGTAAGTGAAAGCACTTCTCCATTCTCACTGCAATCTACTTGAACTAATTCATTATGAGTCCATAATTCCTGTTGTCCAACAAGCACGGATAGTTAGTTCTCTTTATTTATTTTTTATTCTTTTCAAGTAGGAGAAGAGAAACAGAAAGCAAAGAATGTACAATTAAGATATTTTCAACTTTCTGGATCGACAAACTTACAGCAGTACTAGAGTCATGGCCAGCTGAGAGAACTTTCAGAATTTCAACTGCCAAGGATGAAGTTTTTCTAAGCTCTCTCAGATCTTTCTTAATATCTTTCATAGATGAAGTAAGGTCATGCAGCCCCTCTGTAATTCAGAATTTCAAGCATGTAAGTTTCTAAAGTTCATCAATACGTGCACTTCAGAAGCAATGGATTAAAATAAAACAATTCCGCAAAACCGTTGTCAAAAGTAAATCAGTGCTTTCCCACTGCATCAGAATTCTACAGTGATTTATTTAACGTCCAATGGAATCATTTTTAAGATAGTTATCGTATTTCTCTTCCATAATGCTATAAGAACTTAGCCTTCTGTAACGACAGTTTAACAATCTTCTTTGAAGTGACTTGCAACCAGCTAGCACGTCCCAACATGCAAAATAATTCATAAAATTTTGAGCCCCTTTTTTTAAAGTATCTGGTAAGAGTGTTTGCAGTAAGAGTGTTTGCATTGTTTCAGTGCAGGAACCTAAATAAGTAAGAATTCAAACTGTCTTGTTCCAGAGCTTGCTGCATACCAGGGTCCTTGATGAAGCTTTTTAGAGCCAGCAATGAAAGGACTTTGTGTTCAATGTCCTTCGAAGACGTGAATATTTCAATGAAGAGCTTGAGAAAGCAAACTCTAGCTGCTGCTCGTATCCCCGAGTCTGGAAGAATGCCAAGCATATGTACAAGCCAAGTTGCTGACACAAAGCATGCTGAACGTAACTCTGCACATCTACTCCTCAAGCCTTCTGCTAAAGCTTCAAAGAGGAGACCAAACTCATAGCTTACTAAAGCAAAGGCCATTTTTCTTTCCCATTCTTCAGCTGCCTTCTCTTCTTCCTATTGATGCAATTGAAGTGGTAAAATGATTTAGACTAACTAGAGAGCATGGACGATACGGTGTCTTCAACTGCCGAGGAAAAGCATGCGCAGCCCTAAATGATAAATGGAAATAAATAAAGAAATGTTGCTCAATAGTTCCATAAAACTTACCAAGTTTTCTTCAATTTCTCCAGAAAGTTTGCCGAGTTGCTCCATTCGCATAAGATTTTTGTAAATTTTTCCATGTCCAGCTTGTTTCAGAAGAAAAGCTCGGGTTAGGGACTTTCCAGAGACAGTGAACCTCCCTTGCAATGACACAATCGTCTCCGCAGCTGCTATTTGAGCAGCAGGGAATTCAGAATTCCTGAGGCTTGAAATGAGGCTTTCTATTGCTTCTTCACGATATATACTCATCTTTCTTGGCTCAGCCTACAGAGTAGACACCAATAAATTTGTCATTAGGTCAAAGAAGCTAGGACAACATATTTATCTCTTAAAATGATGGCATCATACCAGAAGATCAAGTTGGAGCAGGAGACCAGCCACTACAGGAGATTGATCTGGAAGAGTAACCTGTAAATAACTTAGGAAGATGTGCATTGAACAAAATTCCCCTTCATCCTTAATGATGTGAAGAATTTGCTCATTGAATGTCCTCCTATAGAAAAATTAAGATCAAATTTTTCTCTTGACCGCATACTTAAAGATTTATCACAAAGATATCAAATTCAAATGATTAAACATACAAAGGCAAACTTGAGTTAAAATTACCTGTTTAATTTGACTAATTCATAGAGGAACTGAACAATCTCAAATCTCTCGCCGTCACTTGCACTCGTGAAGCTGTCCAAAACAGGGGCTAACTCAGCTTTATCCGCAACGGTGTTTCTGCATTTCCCATCCTCCAGCATGCATTTCAATAAGATCCCAACTGCGGCAATCCTCTCCTTCTGCTCAGCTTGCAAGCTGTCAATAATACTTTCGATCACTCTTGTTGAGATAATGGCGTTGGCAATTGAAGAAATAATACTATCTTCACTGCTACCAAGGATCTGTCCCAATAAAAGCACTGATGCTGTTTTTGGTTTTAAACACATCTTAAGCATATCATCCTCTTTATTCTTAATGGCTGTTAGGAGGGATTCAACCATGTCCATCTCAAGTAGGCTCATGGTAGGGGGCCTTAATAGATATATCAAAACAACAGCCTCCAGCAAACCCTTCTTGAAGAGGGCCACAATGCAGTCCACGTCAGAATCAACTCTTGTAAGTGTATGGATTACACCGTTGTCTCTCGAACCCAACTCAGACAAGAGAAAAATTGTTGCTTTCAGTACAAGAGGATCAGCAGAATTGAGAAGGACCTCCACAAATCCATTGATAACGGGAGGTTTGGAAAGCATACTTTGAATATCAAATTCCATGGCTGCCTCCAGCCAAAATCTCTCTATTTGAAGAACAGCCATTTCGGACTCGTTCAAGATTTCTGACATACAAAGATTTGTAATGGCAAGTCTCAGCTCACTGATTGTGCCATCAATGGTGGTCTGGATAACGACACTATTTGGTGAAGTACTTGAAGGAATTTCTTTTAACATGAAGCTGGGCTCTGTCTTCTTCTGTTGAGTTTCTGGTGGAATGGAGACCAAACCTGCAGGATTCTGTTCTTTCCAGCTTGCTATAAGCCTTTTAAGCACATAGTTTGTTTTAGGTAGCTGGGTGCAATTCAACTTCTGCCGTGTGATTGGGCATGTTGAGTTTCCTCTTTCAAGCCATTCTTGGATCGCCCTCCGTTCATAAGTCTGTCCTGTCTCAAGAGTCACTGGATCGTCAAATATATGACTTGTTATCGGACAGATGAAGTCCTTGGGAGGGGTATGTTTTCCTCCGCCAGGTGAGTTATCTGTATCGGCCATTGAATGTTCTGAAGACGTACTGGTGACAGAGAGAGTCCAAATGTGATAAAACTGAAGCGAAGACTACAATGATGAATGGTATCCACACAAAACATACCTACTGATATCTGCAACGGTAGCCTGCTTTTGTTTTTGCGTTTCGCTTTGTGTAGGCTCAAACAATGCCATTTTTCTGTTGTTTTCCTACAAGACATGACACACAAAGATTTAAAACTGAAACGACGGCATAGGTTAGTCAATCCAGAGTTGAGAATCTTATCCCCTTGTTGTTATCGATTACCTCAATTTCAGCTTCGGATTCCGAACAACAAGAAGAAGATGCACGGGAAGAGGCCATACCGTCTTCTAAAGATAACTCAGGCTCAGAATCAGAATTTAACGACGTGGGAAATGCTGTCGATCTGCTACAGCTGATATTTTTTATCTTCTCTGGAGAGACCCTTCGAGGATAGGATGGTGAAGAATACAAATCCCCGCTAAAACTAAGGAAATCAACAGATCTTTCTCCTTCAGTCCACATTGGCTGCAAAAAGAGGAGAAAAAAAAGACTGATAACATCAGAAAATGTAACTCAACTAGGAATTGTCAAGACCTCAACTAAAGTTTGACTTTGTAAAAAATGCTGCTAAAATATTCAATCATTCATTCAGTAACTGCCAATTAATAACGAGTGAAAAAGATAGACTTTTTGGGACAGGAAAACCAGTAGGCTATGACAACAGACCATTTTCTGCAAATTGGAGCCTGGATAATTCAAATAATCCAGAAAATAACGACCATACTGTATACACAAAGATTTTGCATACAGGAGGCTTACCTAAAGTTGGAATTTCCCTCATCCGGTGCATTTCACATGTAAGAACGCAAACAATTCACTTCCTCTTCACGCTATCATATATTGATAATGTTGTATGCCTTTATTACAACCATTTATTATTGAGCTAAATTCAACATGTGGTCCAGGAATCAAATACTCCAAAAAGGGTTAGGCATACCAGCTCATACAATTAATTTTATATTATTAGAACTCAATAATTTTCCCCCATTTCTCTCATCTTAAAGTTTGATCCTTCGGCTGCCATTGAAAAACAATCTCAATATCTAATCATATATGAAATAAGAGGGGAGAGGGGGGGGGGGNATTATCATTACTTCTATCAGTTATAACTATTATAGTGAAGATAGTTTTTCTTACTATGTATATCATCTGTCTCTTATACACATCTAGATGTGTATAAGAGACAGCCCCCACCCTACCAAAATAAAAATAAAAAATTGCATCAAATCATTAAATTCTTGAAACAGACATAACACGGAGAGTTTAAACTTAACAACATCAAACAAAATGTGACTAGAAAGCCACAGGTTCAATTCCCCTCGGTAACTGGGATAGCAATTTCCTGTGTTCATTGGAACCTCTCAGACACGTACAACGAAGAGATTTATTGAACTCGGAACATCAATAATCTTTTTTACACAGATTTTGTTTCTTGTAAAATTAATTTGAACGAAATTGCTGAAATGAAAAGTTACCAGCCCTTTCTCTAATTAGTCAAAGTTTGAAAAGGCAAAAGGTGTAAAAATTTAAAGCAGACAAAGAAAATGTATAATCCATGAAAAGGAAAATGGAGCATTACATTGTACCGTCCATTCTTAAAGCCGAGTTCCTCCATCTTGCTAATTTCATCACTCACATCAGATCTATCAACTTTCCCCAACTCTTTCAAGATCACCGGTGGTGGCGTTATCATTCTATTTTCATCACCGTTGGTTACGACCTCCATAAAATACTTGGCAAAAACTTTGCAGTTCTCATCAATAACCTCCTCGTATATGCTCTCTAACTCCTTCAACTCCAATGCCTGATCACCGCTCATCTTTGACAGCAATTTCGTACAAGGAACAACAATTGAAACATCACCTTTTGAATTTTCATCACTATCATAACCCCTATCCAATGTTAAAGAGGACAAAATCCTTGATCTTTGCTCATTAAACCATCGAAGAACTGGTAGAAGATGGACTAAAAACAGCTCCTCAAAAAGAACAGGAGCAATCTGTGATCGAGCCAATGAAGGGTCTAGATGGAAGATGTTAAGGAGACTTATGGAGGCATTGGTGGGCCGGTTGTCGAGGGTGTAGACGAGAGAAAGAAGCAAGGAGGAAAGGAGGGAATCCGGATACGAGAGGAGAACCTTTTGGGCGAGGCGTAGAGAAGATGATCGAATGGAAGGATTGGTGGTAGAGATGGCGTTTTCGAGATTCTCAACTGCTAAATTCAGAGGTTTGATGGTGGTGGTTTTGTTAGATGATGGGGCTTCGCGGCGGAGAGTGGAGAGAAGATGGTGGCGGTGGTCATGACGTTGGGAGAGGGTTTCGGAGAGGAAGGCAGTGGTGTGGTGTAGGATTTGGGACGCTGTGGTGGTTGCCATGTTAAAAGTTGTTGAAAATATTAATTTTCAAAGCAAACCACCCAGAACAACACCACTACGACACCATAAGAACGACTTATAATCACGATTTCTCAGGAAGTAGCACAAACCAAATTCTGCTAGACTCAAACCAAAAATACTCACTCCCTCACTAAGATTTAATTCATTCTTCTTTAAAAGAAAACAAGAACGGGACGGCCCTTGTAAATGATTGGTGATTGAAGCAAGAAGAGACAAAGTTCTGTATTCAGTTTCCACTCTCTGATTTTTCTATTTCACCAGGGAAACAAAACAAGGATTCCATTATAATTTAATTAGCTTTGAATTTTGGCGGCAAAGGGAGAACCAGAATGCAAGAGAGGGACCCTCTGCCGCCCTGGCCGGCCTGATGACCCTCTACAGTGTATCCAAGTTTGCGTAGCTATCTTCTGGTATTCCACTTGTCTATCGATGTTTCTTCCATTCAAAGATTCAAAGCATTTTGCATGGAATTCTTGGCTGGGCCATGCCTTTCCTGGATTTACTATATCTGCCAAATTTGCAAGACTTTTCTATTCACCATGTACAGGTTGGAGCAATATACAAATTTCAAACTTTGATTCAGTAGCTTGCAGTTGACGTTCTGGTTACCATTGCTGCATTAATTTAATCAGATTATATATACGGTAGGGAAACATGGATCAAGGAAAATGTTTCCGATCAAGAAATTACTATGATAGTTTCCGATTTCTTATTAAAAAAGGGAAAGAAACATGCTTCCTGTTTCTGACTAGGTACGTACAGTCCAGGTTTAAGCCGGAAGACTGAGGTCTAGATTGAAGAAAAAAATAAAATATAATAGCATAAATTGATTTTTAAAACACAGGATCGTGAAAAATCTGAGATTAAAATGAAATGTTAGTAAAATACTTGACATAAGAAACCAACTTGAAAGACTAAACTAAATATATTATCATGAGCAAAAATAAGAGAAAAAAAGTAATCAAGTCTTGAATCCGGATGTTTGTTATTGTAATAGTTTCTGCGTTAAATGCTTTTTAAATTATTTTTTATATAAAAGCAATATCAAATTAATATTTTATAATATTTTTTAATGATTTTAATATTTTTTCTAATTAAATTATCATTACTTCTATCAGTTATAACTATTATAGTGAAGATAGTTTTTCTTACTATGTATATCATCAAGTGTAGGTTGCAAAATAGGAATGGAGAAAACTCGAATAAAGCTATTATGAAGCGGTTTCAAATATAAAAACTCGAATAGAATAATTATAATGTAAGTTTTTTTTTTTAAAAAAATACTTTTAAATTAATTTTACTTGATATGAATTAATGTATATATCTTGAATTTAATTTCTAATGCATATCTATATAATATAGTATTTGTTAATAATTTGCCCCCTTATTTAGAAAACTCTAGCTTCGCCAATGCTAGTAACCATTGTTGACTCAAATTCAATAGAACAAGGATCACAATATCATATGCTTAGCCACCACCACGATAAATATTTAACCACAATTGTTGTGATTGTGGATCTCAATTTGTGCCCATGTTGATATGGGTTTAATTAAAATGATCTATTATATTATTTGTAAGGTTAATTAATATTTGGTCATATTTTATTTTTTATAAATGAAGAAAAAAAAGGATTTAGGCAACTTATAAAAGGCAACCTGACATATTAATATTATTTATATTACCAAAATATTTTATGAAAAAATAATAAAGAGTTATAAGTTGTAACTCACACACACACACACAATGTAACAAAGAAAGAAAGAGAAAAGAATGTATTTTTGTTAAAGAGAAGAAGGGACTCACAAAAAACTCTTTGCTAATTTTTGAACAAAAAAATAATTCTTTATTATTTATTGTGAGTACGCTTAGAACAGTGATACAAATTTCTTATGAGATGATTATATATGTTTTTTTTATTGCTATTGTTTCCAATAATGGTATGAACATATATTGTTACCTTTTTTTTTAATCTAAATAAAATATTTGATTTGTTAATTTATAACATAATTTTAATAAAACAAATGAATAGAACTTTAGTGGGATTGGAACTTGAACTTTCTAGTATATGCCATAATTTTATGGTTTTATTCCACTAAATTTTATATGCATTTGTGTTTCTAACTATCTAGATTTTAGTGTTTATGAACTTTTGATGCAATTCTTTAGATACTTATCTTAATTTTTGGCAATTGATATATGATTCTGTTAAATCATGTGCTTTAATGAAAAATAATATAGAATCTGCTGATGTCTTAAAAATTCAAAAATCTTAGAAGCAATTTTTATGTGTTAGATAATTAGTTAATTTCTTAGTTTTAGAAATCTAACTCATTCTTTTTAGCCAAGGTAGCTGGTAAACCGTGATAACTGGTGCCTAATATATACAAAAAGTCTTCTGTTATAGATTTGAAGACTTTTAGATGCTTAACTAAATATATTTTTTTAAAAAAATGTTACAATAATATTTTAGAAATAGATACTCTAAAAATATGCATATAATAGATAATGAAAATTTTAAACCTCATGTTTGAAGGATTCGTATGGTATATATATATATATATATATATATATATATATAGAGAGAGAGAGAGAGAGAGCCCACAAATCTTTTTTTTTTATAAAGGGGAAGGGTAGGAAAGTAATTTCCTTCTAATAGCATCAATACAAAACACATCATTAATATTGATGAAAATATGGTAGATCTTTATAAAACTTTTACACATTTAAAGATGTTAAGAGATAAGTATCATTAACCTTAATATTTTAAAGGTCATAAGAATAAACAAAGAAAGTCTTGTGGCCTTATATAGGCATATAAAAATTGTTAATTCTTTATCCATTTGGGTTTGGTATGATGTTGAGCTAAAGGATATTGGGTTTGGCAGTTTGCCAGACCCATATATATTTAGTCTATATATATAGTTTAGTCCAAAAATGTTAGGTTAACATCTTACCAAACTTACATGTATTTGGGTTTAACACGTAGCTAAGGCTAAGGATGATGGATTATTGCTATGCTTTAAGCCCTTTTAAACATCGACTTAAGAAAAAATAACATATGTAAAACATGATGATCCATTAATTCAAGTCTTATGTTTTAAATATGTAAATATTTGAAATATTGTTAGTTTTAATGAGATATTTTTTACTTGAGTATTATTTATCTCATCAATGAGAGACCTTTTTATATTTCTAATGAGATTTATTTGTCTTATGCAGAAATGTTGAAATTCTTTATGGTCAAGTGACTTATTTTTATTAATGAACAAAAAGACCTTTTACCTCTCCCATATAATTTTTATGTCTCACATAAAATTATTGGGATTCAATGTTGTTAGATGGCTTGTCTTTAAAAACGGTGTCATTTGGAAAACAAAATAATGGTGTGTATTCAATGCAATAATTAAATATATTTGTGGAGATTTGAGATGACATGAAAAGCCATTCATCCAATGGTAAGAGTGAAATATTATTTCTTTTATAACCTTAGTCTTTTTTGCTTCCATCTATTTATTTAATTTTACTTTTTTATAACTTTTGAAAAACAATTTTAATGAAGAATCCCTAACCTAAATTTACCCTAATTTGAGAAGAAAAATGTCTTTCTATACCAAAAAGCTTCTTTACTTTTTTAATAACAAAATGGATGCAAAAAAAGTCAAATCTAAATGTTCCATCCTTAATTATAAAGGCTTATGTGACAATAATCCGTCTACCTTCACCCTCAATATTTGCTGTAGAGGCTATATCTATTAGGCCCTTTACCTAGGACGTTTCTAAGGACACTAAATAAAGCTTTGATGATGTTTTGCCAACCTAACTTGTTTTTGGTTGAGTTCCTTTCAGTTTCCTCACCCTAACTAAAACAGAGAGTTTGGTTATGAAGGTTCTTATTTGCAAGAGATTTAGCTTTAAAAAGATTGGCCTCGAAGTGGTAAGGCAGCTGAAGAGAATTTTTATTATTCTTTTAGCTATCGTAATAATATTTGATGAGATCTAAAACTACTATATGAATCTTTAAAAAAAAAAGAGGCTTTTAATGTAAGGAAATCTTTCATTTAATATTTTTAGTTTGGTTTTATGATCATTTCTTATAACATTCCTGTTTTTGAAAGAATTTCATAATATGCATTTATTCTAAAAGACATTGGATAGTTAAGGAAAACTATGTAAATAAGGCCATTACCAAACATAAAGAAGATTAGATTGCCCTTCAACAACTAAAAGAGGAGAAAGCTATCGTTGAGGCTGAACTGAAGAGCCTCAATAAATGTAGCATATGGCTATCAAAAGGATAAAATATAGGGTGTTGTCTTTTAGTTAGGCTATATCGTAAGCTAGCTTTATGTTGCTAAAAATGAAAAGGATACCCTAAAACAAGGGATCCTCGAGGTGACGACCACATAAGATAGTTTGAGGGTCGAGCTCCTTACTTCTGATAAAGAAGCTTAGAGATCTCAGACACAACTGAAGGCTTTGAGGAAATGTTCTAGAGAGTTCAAGGAATTTTTCTAAGGTCTATAGTTTTGTCTGAGATGGTTAGGGATAAAATCTTCCTTACCATATCCGACCTGTATAATTTCTTCAATTAATCAAGAGGAATATATGTGGACTTTAGTGTTTTTTTTCCATTCAATTCTTATGCTAGACATTGTTTACATTATCCTTACCAAAGCTGCATCTACTCAATATGAGGAATATCTAGCTTAAGAGCCTAACTTATATGTCTAAGCCTTAGCTCCTCGTCTCTTTTTAATCATGTAAACAACCCTAATCATGTAGGGTTTATCCTTATATAATGCTTTTCATTTTAAAGCCTTTATTTTTATGTTTTATTTCTATATTGACTTATGTGATATCTATAAGTCCAATGCTTATAGCAAAAAATGTCATGCAGGGTCAAAAGCACTTAGAAAACTTTTTGAAAGTTTGTATGGGTAAAACCGTAATATTTAGAAAGGTATTAGATAATCTTTTAGACAATCTATATGGGTTAATTCTTATATTTAAAATAATATTTGAAGTTTCAAACTTTAGCAATAATTGAACTTTAAACTTTGCCTAACCTTAGTAGAATTTAGTAGGATTCACCCTTTGCTTGAAACCATGAGAAAATATATGTTAGAGGTATATCTTTATCTATCTGATTGAATATCTAATGAGTTGGTGGAATATCCTTAAACATGACATATTTTAGCTTGATTTAAGATTTTTATTATTGAGAAAAATCCATATGATGCATTATTCAAGATCGAATAAAACTAGAAATTATATCTCTAGCTATATGAGAAAATATTTTATTTTATTTTAATAAAAGCAATAGTGTTCCTTTATATCTCCAATGTAATCTTTAAAAGACTTGGGTAGCTATGAAAATTTTCCTGTCTCTAATAAAATATCCATAATGAGATTTTCATGTCTCCATTAAAATCTCTATAACTCTAATAAAAATGCTTTGTATTAAAGGTTATATATTTTATCCACATAACATCTCTTTATGTAATGCTTTGTATTCTTCACTTTCTAAATAATAATGTTCTTTACCTTTATTGGAACAAACAAATTTATCATACTCTTATCTCTTTTGTAGGCAAACTCTCATCTCTCCTCTAGATATGATAACAAAAGTTATAAAAATATTGCATCACTTGTACAAAATCATAAGTATTTCATTTTCCATGCCTTTAATAGTTAAGTCTTTTAAACATGGTTACTTAAAATACTTGGAGGGAGGAGATGATGGTGTATGAAAAATTATCCTAGTCGTTGTCTTCATTTTTCCTTTTTTTTTCCCCTTTCTCCTTTTCTCTCTTCTTATTTTACATATATGATATCACAACAAACATCTTTATAAATTAAATTTAGATATGGAAAGAATAAGGAATTCTTGTACTTTTATGGTCTAAAGATTTGAAATCATCGCTTAGTATTTTGGTTATTATGAATCCTAACTAGTTTACAAAGTTTAGATAAAAAAACTGGTTGTGTATATGAAAAATAATATAACCTCTAATATATCCTATCTAAGATAAGTTAAGCTGTATTATTAATTTGTTTAATTATTATTAAGACTCTATTGTATTTTTGTAACCATTAATTTGTTTATTGGTTAAAGCATATTCATCTTACTAAAGTGGATGATAGCTTTATATGTCAAATCTAGCCATTATAAAGCCAAAATATTTTTTTTTAATATTAGGAATGTGTCTTATGCATAAGTTTGTAGTTCTCAAATCTTATAAGTAAAAAGAGAGAGGAGGATTTATTTTATTTATCTTGAGCTTAATTTTTCTTTTTCAATATTGAAAATACATTTTACATGTAAGTTTATAAATCTTGATATTAAAAAAAACAATGTTTTTTTTTAAATCTAGGTCAAATCTTAATAGATATTTACAAACTAGTTGTAAAATCTATTAAATGATTTTTCTTAAATAAATGAATAAAATATTTTATATTTTAGAAAAAAAATATGTGTGAAAATTATCTTAGAATTTGACCATATGCATTTGAAAACAATAAATATATATTTTTTAAGAAGGATTTGTTTTTGTTGTTTTTCTATTTTTTAAACCAGTTTATTTAATATAAAAAAATATCTTACATATAAGTTATAATTTTAAATATTAAATATAAAAGGGTAAAAATGGTATAAAAAATCCAAAATTAATTTCAAAATAGTTCTTCAAAAATATGAAAATTAATAAAAATAAAACTAAGGCATGTTAGGCAAACAAAAAAAAAAAGATAATAAGACTATTTAAAAATGTGTTTGGGTGAGTTTACCAAACATATTTTAGGAAAAAAACAATTTTTTCCTTAGTTATTTTTGTCATTTTAGTTTAGAAAAATAATTTTCTTGGTGTTTTTATTATTTTTTTTTTGGTTTGGAAAATCAAATCTTATGCTTGGTAATCATATTTCTCCTATTTAGCATAGGAATCCGTATGATTATTTGTTATTATTTTTTTCCCTTCTAGAGATAGACCTAGGATTAATATATATAAGTAGAGTTATTTAATTTATATTTTTGCAGACTACTAAAAAAAATAATTTAATAATAAAAATTTAAATCAGAGTGTTCCCCCCCCCCCGGTGTATTATTACCTTATTCAATATAGTTATATATTATGTTACTTATGTTTACTATTTTTCTTATATTATTTGTGTATGCGTCAAAACTTTTATAAAGTAGTAACCCAATAGTTCCATACGTTTAGAAATCTCTAGCTCTACTAAAGGTTGAAGCTTTTTGCTTTGTTAGCAGCCCGTTGTAAACTTCCAACTTGCTATTTTCTTTAAAATTATAGAATTATTGAACAAGTAGGCTGCTCTTGTCCATTTTGCAATGATTTTTCAGAAAATAGTAATCAATTCCTCCTACGCTACCGATAAGCATAGCTGCTTTGATGATGTATGCGTCGGTAGAGTAGCTCTTGGGTCATGCCAAAGGATTTTGATTGCTTATTTCAGGCTTGGAAATCCATTATATAGGGAAAAACGCAATAATCAGGTTACACCACATTGGGAGGATACCCTGTTCCTGATCTTACACAGGGTTGCTTCGTTTCACTTCTAGAGGAAGTGCTTTGGCTATTAGTTCAGACGTAGTACACAGATAAGCAAACACTAGACTTTAGCTGCTGGGTTTTGTTTAACTTCTGATTGTAAACTTTATAGCCATCTTTTTTATAGTTTTCTTTCTTTCTTTAGTGCAAACCGTCTTTTGAGTTAGATTTTATTATAGGATTTTTATAGATATAAAAATAATTTTATGGGTCCTTTTTTTTGGATATAGAAGATATTTTTACAGTAGGGTTTTATAAATATTGAAGAATTTACAAAAGAATTGATATTCGGAATGCTGACAATTAATAATGATCCAAGAAATGCTGCTTAATCCGTGCGCAACAAGCATTAAAATGATTAACCATACTAGAAGTAGTGCATTTACATGAAAGCATCATCGATCTTAGTAGCAGCTAAATGAGGAAGAACATAGATAGATTATAAGTCTTGATCTTAAATCAGAGTGTTCTAATTAAAGCCACTCAGGTCCAAACTAGAGAGCACACAGATAGCGAAGACCGCATATAGCATCATGAGCAATCAGCCTTAGATTTGAGCAGAGTGACTGCTAATGATGTTATATCATTTTATGAAAGCTCCTCGTGTGCTTAAACCTCCCACCAGAAGATTGTTCCGCCTATCGGAACCCCCCACCAAGAGCGGGAGCCCAGTAGTCTGCTCCATTATCGCTGCCAACTTGCAGTGTGCATGACACCGGAACAAGACACAATCCTCTACTTCTCAGGTCCTTTGGCTCCGCGTGAGAGTCCTGATTATTAACACAACGTTCCAAAGAAAGGAGAACATGTCAATGATATTTTATTTGTTAAATTATATATGGTTGGATTACAGAGTAGCGAGATAATTAGAAGAGAACTTTGTTAAATTAGAAAGGAAAAGTGAGAAGGAGCTGGTTTTTAATAAATAAAAGAGTACCTGCTGAGAAGCTCCTTTCCTATTTATGCAGCTATCATCCAACAGCTAGTCAAAGAAACAACACGGCAAAAGCATTATTAGCTTTCTTGGTTTCATATATAATATTACCATTTTGAAATGCAAACTCAGATTGCCTTTAACCGTCCATAAAGCTCAGAGCAATGTTCATTTAGAGCATTCTTTACTGGGGGGGTGGGGATTCTCTGCACAGTACTAGCTATTAAGGCAGTAGCTTTTCCTTTCTGGTTTCAAATTCAAGCTTCCCAAACCCTTTTAAGGAGGTAATGGATCCAATAAAGAATACCTGACCGGGGTCCTCGGGAAATATACAGTTGCTTTCTCCTTGAACCTACCAAGAAAATGTACAATCATCAACCAGTTAATATCATATAATTAAGAAAAAGAAATATATCATGCACATGCAAGGACATAACCACAGATATATATATGCATGAGTTTTTTCTTTTTTTCATGCTTTGGGAGTGGAGAAGTAACAGAATTTTATGAACACAGTTGCTTACAGATTGTTGCTGCCTCATATTTGTGGATCCACTGCCCAAGTACGGTAAGCTAAGAGCCTGGGGGTGGGGGGAGGGAATATATAAAAATATATTTAGGACTTCAATATCTAAAAGAATGTTACAGGAATATTGTGTAATAGTTAAATCTTTTGCAGGGTGCCATCACTGGTTCATGGTTGTTCGTGTAAATAAAAGGAAGGAACATTACCTCAATTTGGCTCTGAAGGAATCTGATGTACCCTATAGCTTCTAACAAGACAGAGGCCGTGTCAGTCTGCAAAAGAGAGAATACCACACCACAAACATCCAAAGTCATATTTCTTGTCTTCTTTATAGCTAGGTTTACGTGAAAACTCTAGCCTTAAAATAAAAAATAAAAAAAAAATGTAAACTGAAAAAACAGAAGTTGAAGGAAAAGGGGAAGCTTTTATTAGTGGGAAAAATCTTCTTTTATGTATACCCATCAAAAGAGTTATGTTTGTTTTATTCCTTTTTTTTTATCTGCGAGATCTAGCAATATTTATTTTTTAATGAATAAGAGAAATTAAAGCTCACCTTCCCAAATGGAGAAACAAGCTGGTGAAGAGCGGTAATCCTATCACCTAATTTCTCCTTCCTCACCTGGTGAAATCAAACATGCATGTACTTAAAATTGTTTTCTTCTTCTTCTTTAATCTCTTAATGAAGAATTAAAGATGCAAATTAACTAAAAGAATCACCGTGCTTCAAGAAATGGACAATCAAGAAAGACAAATACGGCCACCACCCCAGCGGATGTTTGTGCATGTGCGTGCTCTGTGTGTATTATGTGATGGAGGATTCTCTTCAGATGTGTACATTACCTTAAAGGTAGGTTGTGCTGAAGAAGATTGAACCCTAGCTTTCTTTACTGCCCCACCAGTAGCGGTGCTGTTACACTACCAAAAGGGAAGATAGCAGAAGTATTTAATAACAAATCTGATTGCTTCAAGCCTGTTATAGTACAAATAATTAACAGTTTGAGACCTAACAGAAACATTAATCTAGATGTAGAATGAAGAATTTATAAAAAATAAAAAAATGAAAGGTTTTCTGAATTCTCTTTGTTGGATAACCTATTCAAATTAATTAACGGATATTGATTTTGGCCATTATGAAGGGATACGTGAACAGATTCCTGTTGAAGCCCTAAAATAAATAGGATTTCTTAATGAAAAGTCAGTGGAAAATAACCCTTTTCCACTCTCACTCACATCAGAAGATCGATCTGGTGGTGGATGCCTTCCATCACCTTTGCTGGTAGAGAAATCCAACATGTTACTGCTGAAACTAGTAACACAGGACTTGGGGGATGAAGCAGGCATCACTTTAGAACAAGCTGTAGGTTTTGCCTGGAAATCTTCATTTGCACCATACACGTAGTTGCTGGCGGAGTTTTCTTGCTTGACATCCACAACCGAAGCACTTGATGCTTGATGTAACACTTGCTCCTCCCAACTCTCCATCTTCTTTGCTTGAAAATTGTTTATATTGCTCTTGTCTTCATCACACACCAATCCACCCCTAAAAGAACATATCACACAAAACCCAAGTAAATCTTAGTATCCACTCTTCATTAGTATAACTCATGATATGTAGAAACTGTCCAGGATCTAGAAAGAAAGAGATGAAATTAAAGAGTGCCATCAAACATTTCTAGAAGAAGACCACTAGAACAAGCATGACAAACATGTCCAGAAGAAGTCCACAAGAACAAGTATGATTCATAAAGCACATCCATAAAGTTGCATCAAGAGTACTTATGAGGTGTGTGTGTGGGAATGAGAGATAGACAGGGAGAACTTTACAGAAGTAGTTGGCTCCATGATTCTGGAAGCTGATCTGGGTTATCATAAGGAAGAGGAAGAGAAGATGAAGAAGAAGAAATAGAAGAAGGTAGGAATTGAGGGAAGAGACCAGGAGGAGGCAGAAAAGGAGAGGGTTGTTGATGATGAGTTATTGGTGGCCTCATGTTGTTGATGCTCCACCAGTTAGGGTTGCCAGCCATCATTTGCTGCACCGGTGAACTCTGCAAAACTCCTCTATTCATTGCTTTCCTACAGAATATATATTTCCCCCCCCTTGGTATATGATGATCTCTTTCACTCTAGTTGTACTCGCTATAAATCTTTCTGTTTTTTATTTCTCCTCCCTTTTCTTGAAGCTCCTGAGCAGGGTCTTTGTAGAAAGTTTGAGGGGTCTTCCTGTTCTGGATTAAATAGAAGAAAGTCCTCCTGTTGAGAGAATTTAAATCATGGAGGTTTGAGAACCTGTCTTTGTTTCTCTCCCTCCTTTCTTTATTACTTTACTTTTTTCTTCTCTCTTTTTTTTGCCCTTTCTTTTGTATGTTTTTCTTTTCTACTTTATCTCTGCTTTTGCTTTAGCTCAAAGTGGGACACAAAAGGTATTATGAACTCTAGTTAATTTATAATACTAAAAAAACAAGAAAAATAAAAATGATTTCACTACAATGACGGTAGGTGTACGCATTTTTCCATCATGTTTTATTGTGATTTAATTTTTAGCTCTTGTTTTATGAATGTGCCGAATATTATTTTTAGAGATGATAATTTAATTTATTCTTATTGGATACCCACCACCAAATTGGGGGTATATGTGTGTGTGAGTGTTACTTTTTTCTTTTTTGTAAATAATAAATAGTAATTAGGTAATGGATCAATGCTCAAAAATATAATAGATTTGATATGAATATTTAAATTTTTATAATCCAATATATAATTGATATAAATATTTATTTTGAATATAGATATTGTATAGATATACTAGAAACTTAACTTGTGGTTCCTGTTATTATCTCTAATTATTTGATAATACATTCTATTAAATAAAAATTATTTCAACTTGAAATTTGCAAAACTAACATATACTTAAGTTTTAATTAATTCTTAATTTAATTAGAGAGAATATGGATAGTAGAACTTGAATTTATAATTATTTGATTGTTGAGATTTTAATATTATCTTAAAAATTAATTTCAATCCAAAAATTTATGCTATTGATATTGATACAAGGATTTTAATGAAAATTTAAATTTTGTATTATCCTTTGTCTTCATATCATTATGCTCCAGAATTGATGCTCCTAGTTATCTTTTCCTTGTATAACATATTATGTGTTGACATTTCCTTGTATAACAGATTTATTAGCTGTTCTATATAAGTTAATACAATGTAATGCAGACAATATAAAATTATTCATTGGAATTCATCTAATTATTTTAATTTTCAGATTTTTTTCATGTGATATAATAGTTTTAATAATCAAGCAGTCAAGAATTCGGTTCTCGTCATCCTGATTCTTTCTAATAAAATAATAAAATTAAAAAAAAAGATAATAGTACTCTTATTTTAAGTTACGAAATCACTCGAAAATATATTCAAAGAGTAATATAAAATTAATTATTAAATTTTTACTTAATAATTTAAATTTTTAAAGGGAGATGTTTCTTTTTACTCACCAAAATATATTCCAAACATCAAAATAAGATTTAATTAAACCCAAAATCTCTTGCAACTAAACAATATAAAATCATGACTTAAATTTCTTTTGTCCTTGAGAATGACTTCCTAATTAATAGAGTGATTATTAGCCATAACATTAAAATCTAGTTTACAGTCAAACTGTAGTATACACAACTAACATTTAATATTTCATTTCGACGTCCCACTCTCACACATAGTTACTTTAATAGTATTTAAATGCACCGAAAGTAATTTCTCTTCTTATTATGCTCCTCTGTTTTTTTCTTCTTCTGTCATAATATGGTTTTGTGATTGAATTTATCGAGTTGTGAAGCAAACAGTAAATTGTCTCTAAGCAGGTTAGTTATATATATACATATATAATGGCCGCCTCTTTATGTACGTGCGTAAATACTCTTTCACTCTTCATGGACTGGGCACTATTTACTACCATGCATGTAGAAAATTCTATGAAATGGGCAAAATATACACTGGCTCAATTTTGTATAAAGAGCGATATCATATATAGCTGCATTGTGTAGCTGAAAGAATAGGAAAATCAGGCTTTAAACTACACTATACAGAGGGACTGTAGGATAATTAGATACTGGATTTGTTTTTTTAAAGGTAACCAGATTATTATAAATTTTAGGATTATTAAAGATTTATTTGGTTGTTAACTTTGAGTTTTAAAAAATTAATCAAAATATAAAAATATAAATTCGGATATCAACCATAAAAAAAGAAAAAAAGAAAGAATGAAAGACGAATTGATGACAGCTACGTACGTCAGGATGATGGGGAAAATAAGAAGTGCTAGCTGTGCGCGGTGTGGTGACATACATGTATATTGTATACATAGATAATCTTCTAAGAATGTGGTAAATGTGAGATTAATGGACCCGTGAGAGATGAGACGGTCGACATATCACACTTTTCGAGAGGTCAAAATCTTGGGTTTGGAGATCCCTATCCTAAGGTCTCCAAAAGGAATGATTACCATTTCCCCAGAATCATACTATATGTTATTAATTATCGCTGCTTTTCATCCTTGCTTTAATGCCTCGGAGCACTCCTATCACAAATAATCATTTTTTCAAGTGTATATGTTCGCAAGATATGAGGAGCTACTATCTTCTTAATCTTACTTGCACTTTTGCTGAGATTCTTGTATTTGGATTTCTCATTTAATAAAATAAAATTATATGAGAAATATTTGTTTGATTTTAACTGTTTTCGTTAAGTTGTGATGCTGTTCATGATAGTCCACGCCCACGGAAGAAAATTATGTCATGCTTTGCTTTGATCAATAATTATGAAGTCGTAATAAATATAAAGTTAAATTGGTAGGAAATGATACACACACACAAACGTTATTAAAATAATTTTACAATCATAATATGTGTGTTTATATATGCAATAAGTTTATTTAAAAACGAAGAAGTTAAAATTAATGAAGACAATATTGGTGTTAGTTATTTGTGTATTAACGGAATAAAATCTTAGACTTTTTTCTAGGTCAAAGATGAAATGGATAGTCTCCAATTATATATCATTAATTAATGGATTGGCCATGAACCTTCAAAATCTTATTAATCAACTTAAATGACATTACTATTCGATTGTCATTTTATGGTACGAAGTTCAGTTGACTCAATTAATAGTTACATGAAGGCTGGATTGACTAGGGATACCGTGTATGTACGAGCAAATCATAGTGGGTGTACATGGAGTAGGTGGATTTGAAAATAATTAAAAATATATATACTCCATATTATTATTATAACCTTTCCTGAGTTTACATTGAAATCTTTTGATTTGATTTATTATTTATTCTAGTTTTAAAATTAAATTTTATTAAAGTTATATGGATATAGCTAGTCGACTTGGCAACTCGTTAGACAAATTAAAAAAATTATAAAAATAATAAAACTAATAGAAAAGAATTTCTTAACCCAACTTCTTATATGGTCCATGTTTGAGATTAAACCATGTTAAATTTATTTTAATATGATCTAATCAATTTGATTTATTTAAAAACAACATGGTCAATTGGTAAAAAAGTCTGAGGATGAAAACTAGAATAAAAAGATGAAATTGACCGAAAAGAAACCTCTCAACCCAACTCTTTACCCAACTTAGGTTTAATATTAAATAATGTGAGAGTTGCTTTAACATAATTCAATTGACTTCTTCAATTCAAAAACAATTTAAATAACTATTAAAGAAATTAGAAAATAAAATTGAGGGAAAAAAGAAGAAGAAGAAGCAAACTACAAAAAAAAAAGAGAAAGAAATGGAAGAAGAAAAAAGGCTAGATTAAAAAAAAAAGACAAAGAGAAGCTTTATTGTCCTTGTAAACAATAAAGCTCTATAAAGAAAAAAAATTTTAGTTTATGAACAATGAAATCCTTAAAGAATATCATGTTTTATTAGTATAAAATAATGCATGTATACAATATATTCAACTAAAAAGTATGCTCACAAATAGATATGGCATTAGATATTGACATGCACTACACTCTAAGGTCAGATTATTATTATTTCTTCTTTTAAAAAATAAAGTTTAAAACAAATTAAAATTATTTTTTAAAAAACAAATCCCATAAAAAATATCAAGCCAAGTCGGGTTAACTTTTCAAACTTATAATCCAAGTCATGAGATTGAGATAACTTGACATAAAATAAAATAAAATAAACCACAAAGCCCCTTTAAAAAAAATTAAATGATGAAATCAGAAAGAAAAATAAACAAAAAAAAAGAAGATATCAACTCACTTTAACTTTTCAAATTTGTAATTTGGGTCATTAAACTAGAACACTTCAATTAAAAAAAAAATCATAAAGCCTAATCTTCACCCAATCCAATTTTGAAGTATGTAATAAAAAAAGTATACAATAAGAATTAACATTGAAATAAAAAAACAAAATAGAGAATAGACTATTTTTTTTAAATTGAAGGGAGAAATTGTACCAATCATATGTTAAATGAAGGGGTTGGGAAAGAAATTAAACTATAGAAAAGGCTCCAAACCAAAAGGGTCAAGAACAAAAATTAAAAATAAAAAAATAAAAACTAAAGTTAAAATCTCAATAAATAAAGGGGCAATTCTAAAATTTTGCATATCTAGCATCAATTTTAAGGGGAAGAAAGATAAAGAGAAAGAAAAAAGAATGTTAGAGACATTGCATTAGCACCACCATATGACAAGAAAAGAACAGCATAACACTTTCAATGACATGATAGAAAATAATTTTTGCTCACTAGAACGCGTTGCATAAAAGGTGTGAATGTTTACCAAAAGCTAGTACATGCATTGTACACACGAGCTATTTTTTTAATTAAACTTTATATTTTTTTTCATATATCAAATTCTCCCAAAAGCTACATAATAATAACAAAAAAAAGCATGAAATATAAAAAAGAAACCCTGGATGCTAGTTTTAAATTTTTTTGCTTTAAAAAGTAGTTAAGTCATTCTAATATGTTCTAGAAATATAAAAACACTAATTTATCCTCATTCAATTTAATAATAACCAACGAGTATTATGAGAAATCTCATTGAACATAATATTTAGTTTAATAATTTTTTTTATTGAAAGAAAAAAAATGTTAATACATTATTCCAATAAATAGGGTGAAGGGTACTTTCCAATGAGTTTTAGCTTTTGTGAATGTGCAAATAATATATATATATATATATATATATATATATATTATTTGGAAAGCAACGTTTCATTGTTTTTTTTATATGGCTATATATTTATGGATATAATGGGTGTGAACAATGCAGATGAGTGGATAATTCCTTTTGGTTTATAAGATTAATCATATTTGTAGTTTCAAAAAATACCTTAATTTTGAATTAATGCTTGGTTTTTTAGGGAATTGGATTTAACTTTTTAATTAAAATAATTGAAATAATGAAGATCAAACTTATCAAATAAACAAAAAGCCAATCTTCCTGTATAATTCATGAGGCATTGAAAATACACTTTGATCATTAAAGTTTTTATCCGTTTTGATTTTTTTTTTTAGAGTTTAACTTTTTATTTCTAAACTTTAATTGTTTTATTTTTTTAATTTTTTTTTTAGATTTTAGATGAGAAAGAAGATCGTATCAAAATAGGGTAGAGAGAAAAAATTGTTAGTTGGTCACATTTCAACTATGAAAAAGTTGATTTGGGTATTGATGAGTTCTTATTGACAAGAAAAGCATCATTTAAGTTTTTTTAAGCTTTTGTCTCCCTGAAAAAATAGATTGAGGTTAAGGAATTTTTTTTTATTTGGTTTAATTTGGGGTTATATAGTTTAGGGGTGTTTTGAGGTTAACAATTGATTTGTTAGGATTCTTATGGTATTTATAAAGTGTTTTTAAATAAAAATAAGTTTTTGGATTTAAAAACAACATACACCGTAACTTTCTAGCCACCTCTCATGTGGTTGAAAACTAGAACATTAAACAACACATTGTCTACTTTGTTTTTTATTTTATTTTTAAAAAATATCCACTCTTAAACATAAAAAAAACCCCATCTACGAGCCTGCATCATGTGTTGATGTTTATGCCTCAAGTGTTTGTTCTTGGTCGGCTTTTAATGACTTACGGCCATCAGCGTCATTGTTAGAAACACTAGCAGTGATTTTTTCATCGCGACGTGTAACAGACTTTCAACTAGGCATTTATATAAATTAACAGATAAAAAAAAATTAAACAAGTCCTGTTTTTTTTAAAAAATTCTATTAACATCTTTTCTATATAGGAGGCTACTTAAAATTTTTAAACATGCAAATACAAAACATATATGCCATAAAATAGTGCTTTTATTCAATTTCTTCTAACAATTTAACATAATTCAGCTTCGTAGAGAATTTTTATTTTCTACATGATAATATTTTTAATCATAAATTTACAAAACAAATATTCTAAATTTACAAAAATTAAAAATAATAATGAAAATTGATCCTACACATGTAATTGAAATTAAACAAAAAAATTGAAAAAAAAAACAATTGAAATTCAACAAAATAATGCAAAACTTATTACAATAACATCTATAATTTTACATAATTATTTCTAAGTGATACTATTTTTAATTTTAAATTTTAAAAAAATTATTCTAAAAGAAATGAATATAAAATAATAATTAAAATTATTCCTACACATTTAATTGAAATTGAACAACATATTTGAAAAAAATAACTAATTCAACAAAATAATACAAAATTTATTTCAATAACAACTAAAATTCATGTTATTTATTAATTCATAAAATTATTAAGAAAAAAATTGAAGAAAATAATGACAAAAAACCAAAAATAATGAAAAACAAAAGCACAAAAAAGAAGAAGAAAATGAATGAAAAATTCTTAACTTCATGGCAAGATTTATTTTGGCTTTTAATTAAAAAAATGAAAATACATTTTTAAATAAACCAAAAGAAAAAAACAATATACCTTAAAAAGAGAATAAGAGAATGCTTGATCTCTGTTGAGAAGAAGAAAGAGAAAAGGAGAGAGGGAGAAACAAGTGTGTAAGTGAAGAAGATAAAAGTCATGATCTGTAATTATTCAAATATTTTATTTTAGTTTTTCCTTATGGGATTACCAATAAGCGATTAAATATTAATATTTTTAATATTTTCTCCATTGATTTTGTTTATAAAGTCAAATGAAAATTTTCAATTTACATTAAATTTTTCAAAATCCCCTCCAAATATTACTAAAGGCTTTTATTTCATTGGTTATTCCATTGAGAAAAAAAAGTTAAAAGATCATTAATTATCACTGTATTAAAAAGTGAACAATTTTCATGGTCTCTAGAATATACCAACGAACATATTCTATCAATATACCTATATGTAATGAATATCGTGAATAATACTAAGGTAGAGGGACATAGTTCCCATGGTCTTTGGAATATACCAATAGATACATTATATCGATATACTCCTATGTAATGAACATCGTGAATAATGCTGAGGTCAAGGGAAATAGTTCTTGAAATTTTTTCTTCTATGTTTCTGTTTGTAATTTCTAATTTTCTGGTAATGATAGTTGCATAATAATTATGGATTCATGATTTATAATTTTTTTAATTTAGATTTATTTTCAAAATCATAATAAATTTTGCTTAAGAATAATGCTTCTCATAAAATGAAAAAAAAATTGTATCTATATAAAAAAATATTTTTGATAAAAATACATGTTTTTTCCTTTCTATCTCAAATATAGTTTTTCTGAATACTAGTTTGGTTGTTGTGGTTTTTTTTATTCAATGAACTATGTTGGTAATAAAAAATTAAAATAAAAACTATTTTTGAAAATATAAAAAAACATTTATGAATTAAAAAGGAAAATTTTTATTAAGAAATACATTTTTTTCTATAATTTTATTTGTTGTGTTTTCTATAAATATTTATTTTTATTTTTTATAATTAAATAAAAAATATTCCAAAAAACAGATTTATTAAAACTAGTTGAGCCAATCACCTGGATTATGAGTTAGACACGTAACTTAAGTTAAATCATGTTAATCTAAAATATTATTATTTTAATATTTTTTATATAAAAAACTTTTAAATTATATAATTTAAAAAAAAATTTAAAAATCAAAAGTCTAACAAAACCAGATTAGCGAATCATCATGTTAATTCTCTGATTGAACCAATTTTTATTAAGATTGTGGAGAGTTCTTCACTCAATGTATAATGTAAATGTGATTGTTTGATAGCATGATGATTTTTATTTTCAGGTGTGTTTCAAAAATAAATTCTACTTAAAAAAATAAAAATAATTACTGTTTTAATATTTTTATAAATTTGATATGTTGATGACAAGGCTTCTCGAAAGATTCTTTTTTAATTGTTTGCGGTGACGTTTCGATGCAAGTGACCGTGCATATATATCATACGCGCATTGGCGATGACGATGGTAACAGACGATGACGTTTTGTTCGCTGTGAATTTTAAAATTCCGACGCGCAGAGTGGAACTTATGAGCGACGCAAAAACAATGGAACTAGAATATTGTAAAAGGTGAGCAAAGCCTTTCGTGTAGGAGCGCTTTCATGAGAAAAACAAGGCTCCAGCGCCTGTAGCTAGCTTGATAATTCCAAGAACATTCCATTATTCCCAGCTCCACATGCATTATTGAGATAATAATATGTAAAAGAAATTATTCTCCTCGGTATAATTTATATTTTTATTCCACCAGACCTACACTGCACCCTTGAAACAACTTTCAATGTGACAAACAAACAACAAAACCCTTAAATCTCGAGGCAGCCATGACTAGCAGCTGAGGAACATAAACGTTGTTTCGGGACTGGGGAGGGATAGGGGAATATAACGTGTCTGTTCCGAACTGCCAAACATTTGTCGGGGGAGGTGTCCTTTTCCGTCGCCCCTCTCTGTTTTTCATTTGTTCTTCCTCCACTTTTGTTATATTATATTTTATGTTCTTTAGCTCTCTTCTTTTTCTCGACCGAAAGAAAACAAAATCGAGAGTAAACAGTTCTCACTTGTCCTCATCTTCTTTTACTTATATTCTCTTGAGCTAGGTCTGTTCATTTTTCATTTTTTTATACGCAAACTGGCAGGAATAGCCATCCCTCCCTTGGGACAGGGTTCATCAATAACATGGACCCGTTAGGTTTTCACTTCTACTTTCTTTTTCATATATTTCTTAGGCAGACGGCACTTCTGGTTGAAGCATTGAACCTGTCCGCAAACTGTTACGTTGCGTTGCTATCCAGAGGACTCATATATGCACAAAAGAATTTCATTCGTACGTGGATTTATCTCATTGTAGGGCAACAAGGATGAATAATTGAAAAATCATCTCATTTTAATAAATTAAATTATTCCATAAAATTTTAAAATAAAATTTATATTATTTTTTAATATATTTTTTAAAATAAAAACTTTTTAAATTTAAAACTTGCACAAATTAATATTGTCTTATATTTATTTTTTAAAAATAAATAAAGATTATTAAATTTAAAATCTTTATCGCTTGATTATTAAGATTATGATATTATATCATAGAAATATTACATGTAAGATATATTTTTAAAATATTATTTATATTATTTTTTAATATTGTTTTCATGTCATGATAATTTTGGAAGCAATTCGTAAAAAGCAAATTCGAGGTGACAATAAGAACATTACATGGGAAATGTTGATGATTCTTGTGTATCAGGCAGTTGTGCGTCACTTCATTTACGATAGCAATTAGCCATTGCCTCAGAATGCATGTCTCAAACCTTAATATTTAGGGATATGACGAACTTCGAGTCATTTGCTTTGTCTTTTGTCGAGAAGATCTTAGAATTCTTACCGACACACCGTTGAATTAGGGCATGATTCGAAGCCCATATTTCTCAATATCTTATTAGTTACAATACATACTATCTAAATCAGCAATCAGTTTTCGTGAACTCGACATTAATTCTGTATGAAAATCGGCATGTCGTTTCCTTGGAGTCGAATATATTACTCATCAAAGGGTGTGTTTTTTCTGTTTGTACTGGTTCATGCTTGATCATTGGATTCCTCGTCACATGCTTTATTATTTTTTTACTCAATCCATGAATTCCTCTTTACGATCCCAAGATGGTTTATTATATTGAATGTACCCTTGAAACCCTAACATTTTAATTTTAGAGGCACCCAAGACAAAAAGGGCTGCTATACGTTGCTAATATCATCTTTTCCAAGTAACAAAAGCAACACATGTAGCAATATTAGAGTAATGATTTGTAGATATATATACCTTCTTTTGTTGTATTATAACGTGAAACCTTGGTGTAATTTAAGGTGCTAATTATTGACCTATTACTTTTGTAAGTTTGGTTCCAAGAAACTTTTCAGTAATGTAAGGGAAGCTTTATAAAATCTCATTTCAATCCCTATGAGTTCTTTATATAAATGATTTTTTAGTCCTTCTGTTTTCTTTCTATTCATAAATTAGTCTATAGATTTTTTAGGTCCTTGTATTTATTAAAATACATTTTAGTCCTTATAATAAAATATTTTTGCAATCAAGTCAGTATATGTGTGTGATTCTTATAATTTAAGAGGCAATTATAATTCTAATCATCCATTAAATACAATTTTTAAAATTATATAATGAGAATACATTAAAAAACTACAAAGACATTTTATACAAGGTATACATCTCTATAAATATTCTAAATGTTTATGAAATATTTATATCAAATATCTTACAACTTAGATATTTAAGAGATATTTATTTTAAAATAAACAGATCTATGTAAAAGCATGAGAAAAGTCAGAGTTCATTTCTCTAAGACTCATCTCTTTAGACTTCATGTCTTTAGATAACATAAGACTCAATACAAGTTTAACACTAAACAAGTCTAATACAAGAATAAAACAAGTTTAACGAACATTTCAGCCAAAAAAATACTCATTCTCTTCATCACTTGTATAAACACTATACTGACTCGCTTTAAAATGTTTTTTTTATAAGTGTTGTCAGGCCCACCAAGCCCTCTGGTTTTAGTTTTATCATCATATGAAAAGTGCCAAAAATCTTTTTACTAAAGATATTTTCTAGACTTATCATTTGACACTATTTATAGGGACTAAACAAAAAGTTAGTTCATTAATATTTTTCAAAAGCTTTTTTTAAGATGATAAAACTCCAACTCAGAGACTATATCTACAACTACCCCATCAACATATCAACGGCTAAGCCATCGATTTTACCTATGATACATCATATGTTAGTGGTTAAGCCTATGACTACATCCATATGACTATGTTAGTGACTATACAGTGATACCTATAATTATATCTACGCTAACGGTTATGTCGATGACTATACTCCATAACTATGCCACAAGGACACAAATAATTTTTATGATGGGTTGTGCACACCAAAAGGTGTCACAGGGATATGACGACTCTAATGATACATAAATGGTAACATTACCTACTATAAGTATTTGTTCCCCAACTCTTGTTAGGTCAAGTCTTCTAAACATATATGTTTGAAAGACTTGAGAGGATATAATGATACATGAAAAAACTACATAAATAATTTATACAATGTACATATCCCTATAAATATCTTTATAAATATCTTAGATATTTCTTAAGATATTTTTCTTTAAAAAAAGTCTATATAAACAAATCTCTCTAGGAGTATAAGAAAAGTTAGAGCTCATCCCTCTAGACTTCATATCTCTAGACACCACAATACTCTACATAAGTCTAACTCAAGGCTTAAACAAGGTTTAAGAAACATTTAAGCCAATAGAATACTCATTCTCCCTATCACATGCATAAACACTATATTGACTTAAGCTTAAAAGTGTTTTTCATGCAAGTGTTGCCGAATCCACCAAGTCTTTCGAGTTTAGTTTTATCAATCCATGAAAAGCGCCCTCAATCTTTCTACTGATGATATTTTCTAACCTCATCATATAACAAAACTTAAAACTATATTAAAACATTACATTACATGATCCATCATATATTTGTAAGAGAATGTTGGAGTTATATCATTTACGCATAAGTAGTATAAAAGCAAGCTTTTTAAAACTGGCCATAGACAAATTACTACAATTTTATGCTTATAAATATCATCTTAATATTTTTTTTTAATGGGTAATAAATGATGTTTAATATCCTAGATTGAGAAAACTCTAACTCTTTAGCAAAGGAACAAATTTTCTCTTATTTATTTCTAGTATACATTTTTAATTCTAAGCTCTTCTCCATCCTTCTATTATATTAGCATGCATATAACATTATCCGACATAGAAATTATATTTAGGTCATATCATAAAATGCAATTACCCAAGATTTATTAGAGATAATTATATAATCGTAAAAGTTTAAATTATTTTGTGAAGTTTCATAAATAGATTTATATTACTTTTTAACACACCTTCTTAAATAAACTCTTTGAATTTAAAACTTGTATAAACTCACTATTATCTTAGTCCAATTTTATAAAATCTAATTAAAGAGAATGGGGGTCTTGAAATCTGAATTCCTCATCACTTGATCATTAAAATTTTAATATTATATTAGAGAACTATTTCAACCAAAAAACTTAAATTATTATGTAAAATTCAAAGAATAATTTTATATTAATCTCTAATATGAACAAATATAATTTAACAATAGGATTTGCTTCAATTAGTCCTTGTATCATTACTATCCTTGCAAGAAATTGTTTTCCAAAGATAAAATTATATTATCCTTCAAATTGTAGCATTCAAAACGTTAAAAAAAAAATAAAATTCAAGGAAAGCCTTGAGTGTATATAATTTTAGATCTATAAACAAGCAAAAATAAAACTTATAACAAATATGCTTTAAACATAAATATAATAAAAAATACTAGCATGCATACTAAATATATATTCAAACTTGCAATTAATATAAAATCAATGTCCTAACATGCATACTAATAATTAAAATAATATACTTAAATTAAAATAAAGAAGGGTACTAACTTTTTCGAGCATTTTAAAGTAATAAAACTTTTGTTATTATTAAAGATGAATTATTTGTTCTTAATACTTTATCGCTCCTCGCTTATGCATCATCATGTTTGCAATATGCCTCTTGAGATCCCAACACCATATTAATTTACATACACTTTTAAACAAGGCCTTTAAACCAAAGTAAAAGAACTCAATTATTTCTTAATAAAGAGAACCTAAACTCTATATTTAGGAGGAAAGTCATAGAATAAAAATGCTAAAAATAAGGTGAAAAAGAGTTTGCAAGAATCTAGAAAAATATAAGTTGAACTTTTCCTTCACCCCCTCCCTCTCTTATTTTTCAAGTGAATTTTAAAAGCTAAAAAGTTGAAGAATCAAAATTTATTAAGTATCCACTTTGTGTGTTTAAGCTTAATGTCCATTTTTATCTCTAACATCTTCTCTCTAAAAGGTTGTGTGCTTTTTGGATCCAATTTTAACTTTTTAATGATCCATTTTATAGATACCAAGAAAGTTTTATTTATTTTCTATGTAAAGTGAAATTCTTTTAAAAAGTTTTGAGTTTCACCAAAACATATCAACTAAGGATTTTTTAAAATCAATTTCTTTTTCACTGATAATTTATTTAAAACATGTTAGTATTTCATGTTAAAGAATTTATGCTGAAGATTAACTTTCAGCAAAGTTTGAACCCAAGAGTAAATAGACCACACTTTTAATTTGATTTCAAGTTTACCTATTAATCATATTTTAACAAAATTAACTAGGAAAATACAAGTAACAAATTAAATTAGAGATTGTACAAATCCTATTAACATTCTATTTTTCACTATACCTCTGCGCTAGCTAGTTAAGGAATCAAAATAAACATATTTCTATTGGTTATACAACTTTTAATTAATCTTATCCAAACTTGGTTTCCCTTGTTTTATTGGTAGGTTTAATCATTCTAAAAGTGTCGCTTTCAATATTTCTCACTTAGTTTCTCATTTCATTTTAATATTTATTTTGTGTTTATTAAAATTAAATTGATAAGGATAGCTTTTTAAATTGCATTCTATGAATACTTCTTTAATGAGAATCGATCCATATGCTATAGAAAAAAAATCTAATAAAAATATGATTAAAAAGGTCTAGAGACAATGTAAATAAGTGTTACAAATAAGCCAAAAGCTCATGTCTATCTATACCTTTTTTTTTTCTAAAACATTTGTTACTATATTTTCTTTCCTATTAACATGTTCGATGATAATGAAGCTTAACCTAATAATCAAAAAAGCAATACTATTAAACTTATTTTGCAATCTCCAAGGCCTATCTCTTAGATTACCCACTAAACTGCATTTATTGAGTTGGATTATAGGGTCTAATTGATAGCATGATAAGATGATACATTATTTCAAGATCTCTTAAGCATTTTCATAATTTTATTTTAAAAAAAAACCCTTAAATTCTTAGATGGGCATTCATGATATTATTTTAATTACATTCATTAACTTATTTTTTAAAATTTAAAATTTATATAAAATTATCTCTATTTAAAGATTTAAAGGGAATGGAAATGTTCCTTAATAAATTCTTAAAGATCAGTAATTCAACATTATTTAAACTTGTATTTTCTAGGAAACATAGTTTTTAATAGGAAATTCAATGGTGAAATGAAAAATTAGTTAGGAATGTAGAGTAGCCTTGGTGATAGAAAGGAAAGGAGCAAAAGAAGTAGAAAAGGCTCTGATTGAAGACAAAATATTAGTCTAAAAAACATGAAAGTAGCCAATGATGTAGGAAGCCTTTTTAGTTAGTTGATTGTTGATGGTCTCATCCAAAATTTGCTATATATTTGGAAGGAATGTGAAGTGAAATATGTGTGTTGAGAGGAAAGCTAAAGAGATGAATGTACACTATTTTCAGTAACATGAAAAAGTGTTAATTTGAAAAATAAAATCCACTCGTTAAAGCTGATTTAAGACAGTTATGGCCTTTTAATAATTGAGTTAGATGAACTTATCTAATTTATGGTCTCTAAGTAGGTAAATTGAATCTTTATGGCAATAAAAATATAGAGTAAATTGGTGTAAGTTAGGCAGTAAGAATACAAAATTCTTCCATATGGTTACTTCTATAAAAGAGCTGAAAAATATGATTCATTAGACTAGATTTAGTGAATTCTTGATTTTAAATCAAGACATTATAAATGTAGAGGTAATGAGTTTTTTCTTTAATTATTTTACTTATTCTGTATGGAATAGCCCCTTATGATAGGAAATCATGGTTTTAGGAGACTTGAACCGAGTTTGGTAGAGTCTTTTAAAAAATCGGTCATTATGAAAGAGGTGAACAAGCAATGTAAAGATGTGAAGGGACAAAGGCTTCAGGTTTAGATGCTTATAATTTTACTTTCTATTACAAAGCTGGCATTTAGTTGGAGAAGAGATTTATGAAACTTTCTTTAGATTTTTTAGTATAGGTACAATGCTTAAAAGGATCAAGAATGCCTTCATCATATTGGCTTCTAAATGTTAAAAAAATAATCAAAGCGAATTCCTTTGATTACTTTTTAATAAATAATAAAAGAAAAGAATCAAGTAATTAAACAAGTTCAAAAGGAAATTATTTAATTATTTAATCAAAAAATCAAGCATTTTGTATAATTTATTTTATTCTATTTCCTTATATATCTTATTGTATAGCTATATAAACTCTATATGGTTCAATGTAATTAACATTTCCATAACCCATTTTTTTGGGCCCTCCATAAAAAATAATAAAATATAAAAAAAATAAAAAAATCTTATCAAAAAAACATAAACAGTAAAAAATAATGTCAGCGCGTCCTAAAAATAATCATAAATTAGTTAAGGAAGTTAAAAGAATTTAAAGATTAAAATTTATCAGTATTTTATTTTATTGACTAATAGTTGCTCTGTTGACAAAGAAAATTCAATTTGAGTAAGAAAAGCCCAAATCAAATGTTTATATACTCAATTGAATTTTATTAAAGGTTTAATTGAATTTAAGGAGAGTTTGATTGTAAGAAAAATTGATTTTGGAGTTAATTTAGGCTTTAATTAGAAAAAATTAAAGTTATAGAGTCAAATTATAATTTTTGAAAGTTGGTTTGGTCAAATCAAGACTTAATTACATAAATATTAAAGTTTGATAACCAATTAAAAACTTAATTAAAGAAATCTAAAACCAATGATCAAAATAAAAAAGGCACTTAAGTAGAAGGGTTGAAATTAAAACTGGTCAGGGGCCCAATTAAAAAAATTAGAAGTTTATTAATCAATTGAGGATCAAATTGCATAATATCAAGACTAAAAACTGTAGGGCTGTTGTTGGCTTTTTAGTAGGGATGCAATTGCATTGATTTTGAATTAAAATTGCAATTTAGGACTTGATTGAAAAAATTACAACTTGGAGACTAATATGAAAATGGACACATTTTTGCCACATTTGTATTTAAATAAAATGATGTGATTTTACCAAAATGATGTTGTTTCATGCACTGTTTCATAAGAACAAAAACAGAAGCCCAAAACAGTGTTGTTTTGACGGTACCGAGGGTCTGCTTCTTCCTCTGAACGCGCAAGGCCGGGAAAGAAGAAGATTTTTCTTCCCCTTGTTTTTATTGACTTGTCTTCCTCAAAAGCATAAAAAAAACACTGACTTACCGACCATTTTCCACATGTTGGACGGGGGGAGGAAGGGCAACAACATAGTAGCCACCCCAGCTACGTCCTTTCCCTTGTTTTTGTTTATAAAAACAGTAGAGGCAACAAGAACAAAACGAGGCTAGCTCGAATGAAAGAATGAGAGAGAATAAACATTTATGCAGTCAGCAATACCTGCACCAGCCCCAACAATCATGGAGATATCGCCCAATGAGTCCCACAAGGCTAAGTCATCTGATAGCATTGATCAAGCTAAAATAAAGGCATTAGAAGCATGACTCAAAGTTAATGAAAAGGTAGACTTAAATGGCCTAATACGAGCAACAAAAAAATATTTGGTCCCCAACGTGGTTGTACCTAAGAAGTTTTGCGTTCTTGAGTTTATCAAATATAGCGGAACACAATGCCCTATGATCCTTTTTTTTATGGAATAATGCATAAAATGATGTTGTTTTAGTAAAAACACGTTGTTTCAACCTGATATGTATGCATGTTAAATATATAAACAAGTATATGTAATCGATAATGAACTCACCTTTCGAGGGGTGACACATGATCGTACCCCTTGCATGATGAAATAAGAATTCAGTTTTCTTGTCCAAACTCCGCGATGAAAATATTTTGCATAACAATCATTGTATCACCCGTAAGTCTTGATTTCAAGATGCTTCAGGACAGGCTCGTTTTGATGCAGAACAAAAAAAAAAGAGCATAGAGAACATGCATCCTAAAAGCAAGTTCTAAATTCTTGTATGCATGATAAAGGTAGGTTAGCTATTCAAGCTTTAAAAGGGTATTTTGCTATCACATTAATCTTCCTCGTGAAGGCAATATAAAGGTTTAAAAGTTAATAGAATGGCATGTTCAAAAATAAATTAAATATCTAAAAATGTTTCCATGCAAATTTTGAAAACTTCCAAGTTATTCCAACCACAAAAATCATTTTGACATTGGTTCAAAATAAACTTGTTCTAAAGAATACAAGCAATTCATATTGATAAGTTCTTGAAGTAATGAAAGTGTTTTGAAGTTTTTGGGTTAAAGATGAAGTGACATCTGATTGGTCATAAAAAGTTGAAATCTTCAATTTGAGGGAATGGTTATAAAGAAAAGGATATTTACAGGCTCAAAAAGGTGTTTAAGGGATTGTCTTGAGTCTTCTTATTAAGAAGGACTTGTCTTGAGCCTTAAGCCTTAGACAAACCAACATTAAAAACAATAACACGACTTTGAATTTTAACAAATAAAACAATACAGCCTACCGTAGGTAGAATGTATTTAAGGTGCTACTACCTTCCCCTTACGCAACCAGTCTCCATACCTGATCTCTTAGACCAGTTAGGGTACCTAGTAACCAGAATAGTAGGTGGTGACTCTTATTCAATTTTTCACTAATAAAAGACATATTCATAGTCGTTTCAGATTTTGTTAGAAATACACCACATCCACATTTCCATCTTTTTCCTAGATGGTGGATGATAGTTGCAACGCCGCACACGTGTGACAAATATACAATGAAATTATTAAGGGATAATTAAAAAAAAAGCTCTTATACTTTAGTCCATTTTTTTGTTTTCCATCTATGGTTTGAGATTATGTTTCTCTTTAGGGTGAACAAAATAAAACAAATTAGATGAAAATATATTTGTCCCCTTTTATATAATAAATGTAAATATTCATAATCTTCTCATAAATCTCATTTGTCTATCCCAAACATGATTTCTCTCTCCATTCTCTCCCTTTTTACAAACACAACACCCTCACACAAAAATACTAAATTTAAAGAAAAATCTTTATTTTTTACATTTAATCTCTTTATATAAGTATTAGAAGCCAAAAACTTGTAGGTGTTATTTTATCCAATTGTTTTTCATCAAAAATGGTGGAGAAGTAAGTTGTTTAAAATAATCTTAATTCAATAGCATATATGTGAGGTTATTTTATGGTTAATGGTTAATGGTTAATATATTTTGAATATACACTTGGTTTAACAAAAATAGAATAATTTTAAATTTACTTTGAATCTAATCTTGTAGCTTTATATATGTATGTATGTATGTATGTATATATGTTTTACGTATATTGTTTACTAATTATGGACATTATTATGGAAATCATGAAAACCCCCAATTTGGTAAATTAAGGTTATTGTTATTGAAGCCATAAAACCTTAATTAATTCATTTTTAGCTTGCTTAATTATAATATTAAGTGTTATAGTAATGTTTTAAACTATTATTTTTATCTTGTAATGTATGTTTTATGAATTAAATATTGAGACAACTAATTTTATCAATTAGGGTTACTATGAATAATAACCCTCATATTTAAAACTAGGGGTTTAACATGTATGATTGATAAATAGTTATGTAAATAGAGTTACTTTTAGATGGTATGTAATTAGGTTTCTATTGTTTATAATTGCAAAATATAAGATATCATCCATTGTTGCTTATTATAGTAGCCACTCACACATTGAGAAAGATTGTTGTTAGACTATATTGCCTAAATAAATATATTGTTTATGTACAAACAAGTTTACAATGTAAACATGTATGGTTTTAAAATAAAAAATGACAAATGGAATCAAATATTTAACGATACATCAACATTAAAAATGATGAATATACATAAAAGAAAAGAAAAATATATTTATATTGATTTTGATGATGTTACTATTATAATAATAAGGATGCCAAGCTATTTCACTAGCAAAGTTGAAGACAATAAAAGAACTAGAGTAAAATACTTCAATGATGATGTTGTTGAGAGTAATAAGGTTATACTAGATTTTGATATAAATGAATTGGATCTTCTTGATGATAATATTGACGATGTTATGACATGATCAAAGAGTTGATGTCTTATTTCAAGTGTAGAAGTGTCAAAGTAATAAATAACCTAGCAAGACCGAAGTCGAATCACAGGGAAGTTAACTATATAAATTATATATAATGATGATGATGATGATGATGATAAGAAGAAGAAGAAGAACAATAAGAATGATGGTGGTAGTGAAGATGAGCTAAACAGGAGTTTGAGATGTAAGATTAATATGAAGATTATACAATGATAAAAACAAATATCAAGGTTAGAGGATACACTAATAGTATTAGAGATAAGTAAGGTATAAACTATTTATTAATTATCAACATGATCATATTAATAATCTTATTTACATAACACCATACTTATAAATTTTATCAAGTATTCATGATGCTAACTTATATTGACAATAAATCAAGTTTTTCTCATAATAACGATGTCAAACAAAGACTATGAAGGATCAAGTATTTGATGTACCAAGTGTTATACAACACAAATCTAGATTAACCATTTAACAAGTAAGGTATTAATAATTAATAAGATAAAAATGATAAGACATTTTAATAGCAAGATGTTTAGGATATAAGCATTAAAGTCCATATTAAGTTTATATTATATTTATCCTAACACCATTAGTGAAACCTTTTCACCTTAACATAGTTAACTTAGCTAGACATTATGAAGAAAAAAAACTTAAAGAAATAATAGAAGAACATAACCATGATATAAGTTAACTAAGTATAGTAAAGGAAATGAAAAGCATGAAAAAGAGATTAATGAAAGCAAAATTTAAGCATTATAAAAATATAAAAGAGAAAGCAAGAATATGATCTTGATGTGAAAAAAATGCCTAAATTAATGGCAAATGCCTTCTTTTATAGGCTAAAATTCAAAACTATTCATTTGGTAATTGATAATTGATGTAGTGGCCAACTATTGATTAGTGGACTTGATGGGCAACATCACTCAAACACTTTGGTTGGCAAAATTAACATTAATGCAATCAGAATTTGACAAAGTGTTTCAAAAAAGTTGTTGGAAATTGTCTTTTTCTTCCACCCACCAAATTTCAAATCATTTGGAGCACTACAGCTCGAGATATGTCTAAATTACTGAGTAGTGCTGCTGATGGACATGGTGGATAGCCCCCATGCTCTTATCTGGATGAAATCTCATTTTTACCATCCAAATTTAAGCTAGTCCTTTTCATGAAAGTTGTTGAAAATTATCCTTTTCTTCCACCCACCAGATTTCAAATAATTTAGACTTTTAGAACTCCAGTTATGGGTAAAACTCTTAGTAGTGTTTTGGCTGGGTTGCAAGACAGATTCAAACTTCTGTTTTGTGGTTAAAATTTGAATTTAAAATAGCAAATTTAAGTCTTTCCATGCCTATGAAAGTTGTAAGTCTATTTCTTATCTTTCCAGCCATATAAATTAATATAAAATCCAAGATCTATAGTTCTAGATATGATCCAATGACTGAACAGTGTTTGAATTTAAAGTGAATTGGCATCTTCTTCATAAGCTTAGCCTTTTCAATATCCTTTCACTTCCGGCAAGTAATCACAACAATCAATCTTTTGAATTGTGAGAATACCTACATTTAAAATAAGTATTTACCATAAATTAAAGGTATCTTATATTATCAGACTTGTTATTATAAAACATGCTCTAGTTAAGGAGTTATTGATACTTTAAATGCAAAATAATGATATAAAACCTTGATAAAAATACACTTTTAAGTACTAATCATGTTGTTACTTACATGAATTTTGATGATGGTAGTTTAGAAAGTGACAAAAACTAAAATGTGTAATGTTGACACTAGTAGTGTGCATGATAAGGATAGTGATAAATATATAGATAATAATGATGAGAAGAAGAAGATATAAGTGATTATATTCCTTCCAATAAGGAATGATTTTAATTTGTTAACGAATAAGAAAAAAATAGGTTAATAGCTTAAATAATGATGCGTGTTTTAGTAAAAGTTCGGTAAGTGTCTTGGAATTAAAAGATAAATAGAAGATAGTCGGCAAAGATAGTGCTTATAATGTTGTATTTAGTGCAAATTAGATAATAGTTTTAAGGGTTTTAAAGATGAAAGTGAGAGGACTAGGAAGAAGCATAAGAAACTAAAGGTTAATCTCATATCTAGCTTTAAATGCAATATATTTAAAGTAAGAGTTGATTAATCAATTAAGTTCTAGGAATGTTAGATCTTTTATAATAACAATCATTTTAGGAAAGTGTTGAGAGAATATGAAGTTAAACATGGCTATCATTTGAAGAGATACTATAATAAAAAAGAAAAGATTACAACAACATATCTAGGTGTTGGTTGTGAGTGGAGGATTTATGTTTCACCTGTTCATGGTAGCAATACTTCATGGTTAAGACTCTTAAGAATAAGCATTCTTGTGTTAGGCATTCCATTATTAAATATGTTAATTCTCTTTTGATTGCAAATAAGATACTAAATACTATTAGTGTTGATCCAAACATATCTAGAGAAGTACTGGATACAATATTAGCGTAAATGTATGGTATCAAACCACATCCAGTATAACTTTGGAGTTTGATTATAAAAAAAGACATGAAGAAAGACAATTGAGTTTATGGAAAGAACTTATAAGGAGTCATTCACCAGACTTTTTAGATATATAAATTTTTTTATAAAAGTGTAATTCTTTATCTAAAGTCGATGTGATTCATCTTTAATTTTCTTCACTTTATCTAGTATTTAATCGATATCATTAACACATCCTCCCCTTCTAGTGGTTAATTCAATATCATTAATAAGTGTTCACCAATCAATGAATATGCTCTCACATGACTTGTCACTGCATCTATAGAAAAGCTTTTTTTAACTTGAATCTATGTTTGATATCCTAATAGCTGATCTTTTCTATATTTTATACACTTTCTGTTCTTGAACTTTAATTTATCTATATTGTTGCAAGTTTGTAGTATATTAGCATTTAATGAATATGATAATATTATTTCAAATATGTAAACTACTAATATTGGGTTATGTTTTGCAGTGTGTATTGGTATCTTTGTAGTTGATTTTAGCATTACATATTGGACTAGTATGTGTTTTATATGTTGGATTGGTAGTTTTGATTAGTGTGTGTTTGTAGAATTTATAGTGAATAATTATTTCTAGAAGGTGAAGAATTGTTACTGTAAATTTTTGGAATTGTTCTAACAAATTTGTGTAACCAATGCTAGTTTTAGTAGAGTTTTTGTTAGGTTGAAATTGTGAAATACATTGAAGAATTGTTGCTTTTAGTTAAAACTAATGAAGGACTCTTTGTTGTGAACTTTAATGATTTTGGTTGTCTTCAGTTTGATTAAGAATTGTTGTTGAATCTATTATATACATTATTTTAGTGGCATTTCTTTATGAATAATAGAAAATTATGTACCAACTAGTTTTTTTTTAAAAAAAAATATTCAATGATAACATAATTATTTTTCCTTGTTTTTAGTCACCAAAGGCATTTTAGTTATTAAAATTATTATAATAGTAAACTTGTAAATAATGGCTAACTTTTGTCTTAGGGCTGAAACTTGGAATATAAAGTGTAATGAAGTTACTAAAGTTTAGAAGAAAAACCATAATTTGTCAAACCTTAAATGAAAAATAAAAAATAAACCAAAATATGAGAGGTTTTTGTAATTATCCCCATTATTAAATAATAACATTCTCTTTTATTTAAAATTTCTACACTAGGTTCAATTATGCAACTTTTTTTATTGACTTCCAAGCTATAAGACTTATTAATAGGCTTTATAAGATTATAGCTATGATTTTTTAACTGATACTAAAATGTGTGATAGGAGGTGTTCAGTGAAAAACTAATATGCTTATATTGTTAGTAGATAAATTCTAAATTAGGCTTTTATTGCAAATAAAATGGTTTGTTACATAAAGATATCATAATCCAATCTTTTACCTCTCTTAAAATAAATATTTCAACCATAAAAGATAGAAATATTTCAATAACAAAATAATTCATAATAAATTAATTAAAAAATAAAAAATACAATCAAAAGTGAAATTGATAAAAGAGTTGAAATTGGCTAAATAATTGGCTAAAAAGTAAAAAATTAATGGATGGTTTAGACTAACCCGAGGAAACCAATGACTATGATTATTTCACCAATAAAGGTTATAGAAGTGTCATCTCTACCTATAAAATGAAAGATAAAGCATAAAACAAAAAAGAGCCAAGCTAGGGAGATAAAATGCTGAGTTTGAGAGGGTGGGGGGGAGTTTGAGCATAAAAAAATAAAGGTAAATTGAGCTAAAAGGTAGAAAGGTGAAAGAAGAAGAAAATAAGAAAGAGAAAAAAAAGTTATGAGCTAGAAATAGAAGTGTTACAAACTAAAAGGTAACAAAAGGGAAAAGAAAAAAAGAAAAAAAAAGCAAAAAAAACAAAGAAAGAAAAACTCAAACTAGAGAGAAAAAACCACAACATCACTAGTCTGTCATTGTCTTTACAACCACATCTTTTCCTTTATCTAGAACCAGCCTTAAAGTAAGCCAACTTCTTCTTCCTTCATTTTTATTTTTATAATAGGGTTTTTTCTTGTGTTTAATATTCAAGTGCAAGAATAATGAATATGTTACTATTTATGAATGGACATTATTTATTTAGGTATTTTTATTTTATTTTATTTTTATTGACTTTACATTCAAGTTAGCTTCATTTCATAAAACTTCCTTACCTATGTCTATATGTGTGAGAATTTATTTTTGAAAGTAGGTTACTATTCACCTATGCATTCTGTTATTTTATTTTTATTTTTTATTAATGTTATTTGTATTTTATAAAATTATGCTTTCATATCTTTGTGCATGTATGTGTGTGTAAATATTTATTTTTAAAACAACAAATGAAAATCAACATTGACGAGTTTTCATTAAATTAAATTTATTTTATTCATCAATTTTTCATTTTAACAACTAGGTTGACATGTTTCAAAGTTTTTAAAGATCAAAATAGTCTTAATAAGACATTTTTAACCTCAAAACAAGTTCAAAAATGAATCGATGCATTGTCATCAAGTTAATGCCGTGTTCTAAAAACTTGATTTTTTATGCCTAGGTCTACATGTCTCCTATTACTAGGAGTCAATATAGGTCTAATATGATATTTTTAAGTAAAAAAAATTAATATCAATAACAAGTCCACGAGTCTCCTTCAATTTGATATCGGTGTGTTTTAAGTGTACTATTTTTGTATTTTTTGTAAAAAATAAATAATAATAATAGTAATAATAATAATAATAGTAATAATAGTAAAAGGTCAAGAAATATATATAAAAAATTAAAAATCAGTGAGTTGCAAAACTTTTAAGTCATGGAGGCGATGTTAACTTAAAAAACATCCACCAACAATAAATATCTTACAAATATGCTAAGAAAATAATTTGAAAAGTTAATGATATGCATAAAATAAATTTATAAAAAATACATAATTAAGATAACATTTTCTCATAAATGATATGGTAAATGAAATTTTTATCTTCTCTTTAATATAACTAACTCTCTACTTAAATCTCTAAAATCAATATATATTTTATGATTTTTAGTCTTTTCAAAAAACTAGATGGTGAGTTTATTTTCTGTATTTCTCTTTAATTTTGGAAGCCTTCTGTTCATTTCATGTGTGATCAAACGAGCACCATAATAAAAGCTAGATTGATTTTTGAAAAAGCTTTGATTCGGTTCTTTAGAGATTTTTTTTGTTCAGCTTATGCAACACATGGATTTCGACTGCAAATAGTGTAACAAGAAGATTTTTTTTTCAGTTCTTGATTATGTGATATCATTATTGATATATGAGTTTAATTTTTATTCATGTAAAATATTTTATTGACTCATGTCATGTAAGTAATGAAATAATTAGATGAATATTAATTATTAGCCATAATTGAATGGACTTAAGAAGCAAATAATATTTTTGAAAACATCGTTAATCCCTATAACAATTTGAAATAATTAAAACAAAAGGTAAAGTATTAGTTAATAATTATTAGAATAGTATATCAAAGATAAATTTAAATTTTTAGGTGAAGTAAACGATTATCTGACTTTAAAATTTTAAGTTATTAAAAGCTTAATAAATAGTTTTTATATATATTACTCATTATACTTCCATGAACATAAGAACTATATAAAAAAAACAAACAAACAAAAAAGATGACAATTTGTTTTATTTTTAAAAAAGAAATACGACAATGCAATCTTCATGAAAAATAAAGGGTAAAAACACCATAATCATATGTTTATTTATGTTATGCATGTGGTGTCTATATATATATATATATATATAGTCTTGGATCTCTAGGGTTAGTTCTCAAGGATTATATATGCACAACACAAAGTGACAAAATTATTCAAATTATGTATAATCTTGGTAGACGAAGAAACGACCAAATCTCAGTTGATAATAAACAAAACCATCAATCATTCTCAAAATGAAATGAATAATCGGATTTACCTACTTTCTTGTCATCGATCGAACTTCAATACCGATCCCAATTCATCTGTATCAATATCCCTCTCTCCACGTTAACCCTTATTATTTTGTCCTCTTACGCAGCACAGGAAAAAATTACTCCCATTTCGCTTTTCTTTCCATCCACTAGTACAGCTATATTATTTTTTTATAATCACAAGGGACAAGCTAATTAAACTATAGTATAATACACCTGCCATTAGCAATATATTATGTGCAATTATTTTCCAGTCATCAAAAGTGAAATTGATGGTGCATAAAAGTCAAATGGGGGAGAGTTTTGGTCTTTTTTTTAATTGAATTGAGGAATTTGAACTGGAAAAATAAAATAAAAAAACAGAAGCAAAAACCATTTTCTGCAGAATTGAATCACCAATTTTTAATTTTAGGTCTTTTTAGGAAGAAATGCCGGTTGCAATTTGTAATTTTTCATAATTATCCAAACGTTAATTTTTAACTAAACTTCACTTTATAAATAAAAAAAATATGTAGTTTTTTAATATGAATAATTGTTATGTTGTAAAATATAAATCATTTAAGAAGTAGTGAGTACATAATTCAACATTATATACATAATTAATTTCTAAACATTAACAGGATCTTTACAAACACGTTGATGATTAATTAATTATTTACTAATCCATTCATACGTCGAATCACTAGTGATGTTTATTTTCATAGCTATTTCTACATCATATCTAGCATTAATATTTTAAATGTCTTATAGAAAAGATTATTGAGAACGTAAGGTTGAAAAAATGTATGTCAAATTGATGGATATCCTTGAAAGGAAAGGACCTTTCATTAATCCTATCACATGTGTGAGGTTGCCAGGTGAAAATTGGATTGCTCCTGCGTTTTTTGGATGGTGATGTTATTATCACTTCTGGGATCTTTCAAAATTTGAAGAAACAATTTCGAAGAAAGCAAACATCAATTTTAGAAATGCATGCTCGTGGTGCTTGTTTGAGCACATAAACAGCTCTATCCAACCTATGGATTTGTTCCTATCCCTTCAACAATATTGAAACTCGGTGATTTCTTTACATACACTTCTTCTTTAAGATAATCATTAAGGAAAGAAGACTGATTCCACATCCATCGAACATAATTTAATACATGTTTTAGGCTGCTAATAATGAGATTAACAACCCTAATACCATCTCAAGTTGAGCTACTAGTGCAAACACTTCTTCGTTGACAACTCGATCCATATTGATCTTTGCAGCCCTTTCCCACCAATCTAGCCTTGGCTTCACATTTCTCCCTGTGCATTTCTATTTGTTTTGAATATCCGCTTGACTCCGATAACTATAAGGTCTTGAAGAAGTGTAGTCAGCTCACAAGTATATATTATTTTTGTCAATGGCATTGATTCCATCCTCTCTATGCCTTCTGTCTACTTCGGTTGTTGAGAAACTGCTTCAATGGGTCACGACCTGTAGAAAAGACATAGTATGTCGAGTTCTTCAAAAACAATAAAACATGTTGAATTGTTCAAAATCAATTCTTCAACGGATCAATTCTGTGCTGAAATATTCTTCCTTGAAGTTGTACTAGAACAACTCTTAATTTGGAGGTGGCTAAACTTCATGTTGAGGAAGTAGTGATGCCGACATGTTCTGATCAGTGCATGCCTTCATTTGACATAACATTTCCCTGTGCACGTTTTTTTGTCTTGAACATTCACTTGATTCCAATAGCTTTGATTCCTCGAGGAAGTGTGCAAAGCTCCCAAGTATTATTTTTATCAATGAAATTCATTACATCTCTCCAAAATGCTGTGGTTTCTTTCAACATGCATCCAACCATGTTAAGAATGGTTTTGTTCTTCAGCTTAGACACCTCATTCTGCTACGTACGGGGTCTCTGGCAAAGTAATTAAGTAGATGCACAACGCCATTCTATTCTTGCAATATTTATCAAACTCGCGTGAGGTATACTCTACGCTTTTATCGGTTCGTGAACACTTCAAACGACAACCACTAATTCATTTCTCAGCTGAAATCTTGAACTCTTTTAAATTACTCAAAACTTCTTTCTTTTCTTCCAGCAAATAAACCCAAGTTATGCTCCTGTAATCATTCATGGAAGTTAGAAAATACTTGTTGCCACTAAATAATGAATGCTTGATAGGACCGTGCGCATCCAAGTGCTCTAAATCAGGGTGTCGGGTTGCCCTTGTTGTTTTTCCATCACACATGAACCCCCCATGAGCTACTTGGGCCATCAATCCTTGGCATATCCGTCACCGTGTTATTGCCCGTCAGCAAATTCAAAGTGGCAATGAATATTTTCCATCCCTGCTTGCTTATGTCACGTGCTATCATCCATTGATGACATGACAAAGTTGCTGTTTTTATTAAGTTGTAATTAAGCTTAAGTTATATTTGAAGGGGAAAAAAAAAAGAAAAGGGATCAAAGAGTCAAAAGATTAATGAGAGCAAATTGGTCAGCGTGAGCGGGTTTTTTCATTTTTAGTTTGAATAAGATCAAGTTGTCCACTAATTTAGAATGATAAATATTTGAAAGATAGAAATTGATTTCTTGAACTGAATTATTGTTTTGAAGATTTTCTACAAAATCCCAAAAGTTAGAATTACCTTTTTGGAAATGGAAAGAACTAAAATTTAAAGTTTTTGAAATCATCAGTTTTGAGAGTGAGATTCAAGTCATTTTGAAGGGAGTTTTACCCCTTTATTTTAATTTGAATGTTTGAGTTTCGCTAATATAAAAGGAACATTAAATTATTTTTAATTTATAAATATATTAAATTAATATTTTTTAATTTTTAACATTAAGATAATCCAAAAATATTAAAATATTAAATTTTAAAATAAATTAAATTGTAGCCCTCCTCCGTCCGTCGTAATCCCAAAACAGGGGGGGTCCCAAGTAAACATGTGAGATAAGAATTGAAGGGAAGGCCCAACATCGCCTGAAATGTTTTACTTCTTCGATGTTTTCTACACCCTAACGTGCCGTCCTTCCTCGCCGGAGCACGTTTTCAAGCTTGAATTATAAAGGGAGAGAAAGAAGTCAAGCAGGCGGTTTGTGGACCTGAGCGTCCGTAAGAGGGCTGTTCTTTGCCTTCTGCCTTTTACGAAAGCGACTTTAAAGTTTTTTGGACTGTACTCCTGAGGCTAGTGGCAAGAGCAGGGCCCCCCCACCCCACAGTGTGCCTCCGCCCCCCTCCAAAATTATAAGAAAATATATACACACACACACACACACCGACCTCTAACAACTTCTGCTTCTTCTTCTTTCTTTTTATTTATTTATTTATTTATTTATTGTTTTGTTTCCTACTCCTACCAAAATCAACCATGGGCCCATTGTGCAATGATTTCTCCATCTTTATTTCCCTTTTATTTTTTCTTTTTCTTTTTTTCTAGATTCAAAATATTTATCTATTCACAGTGTATTTGAATTATTTTGCAATTACGTCATCTTGACGTCAAGGGTGACACATCCCAACCCGATCCACGCTCTGCGTCCATGGTTGGCTGGGGTCATTTTACCAAAGTCCTCCTCTTTCTTTTTTGTTTATTTATTTATTTATTGTGGGAAGGTTATTATTAGTGTTTATCAGAATCAATTCGGTACATGAATTCACAAGAATATCTTTCTGGGATAAGGAAATCAGATAGATGATTTTACCAAAATACCATTTTGATTTTATTTTGGAAAATTGTGTATTTATGGTTTGACCCACTAGAGAATAGTAATCCTTCTATTCATACCCAATCTAATTTTCAATTCTTTTTCACTTTTCAAGAGATTAAGGAATACATGTTATTTCTAATAGTTTCAACTCTACTTTCAAGAAATCTAAATTCTCTTTTCTTTTCTATAATTAACACAAACTAAAGATCTATAAAATCCATTGCGTGGATTCAGACTTAATTATAACGTGGATTTATATCATGTTTTTTTTTCTTGAATTATTAATTTTATTTGGTCCTTCCTTATTTATTATATTTGTGATTGTCTTTGATAATATGTTTCTAAGAGCTCAATATGGGTTTCTCTGCAAAAAAAAAATATTTTGTTATTTTTCACAAGCTTAATTTTGTGTAATATTGTTTGGGTTTTTCATTTATTCAAGGAATTGAAAATCTAAGGATTGTAATAGACAAAGGAGGCAAAAATCAGGATTTAGGGGAAGAAAAAACTAAACAAAGTTGTGAAATTCAGGGGGAGAAGAGAGAAAAATTAAGAAAATATACTATCTTGATTTTTTTAGAAAAAAGTTAACCCATGCTTTAAGTAATCAATCGAGTTTCCTCAAACCTTATCAAATCAACTTGATTATATCAGGTTAATTACTATATTGTTAATTTGATGTTTAACCTAAGTAATTATTTACGTTGATGGATTTTAAAGTTGATCTTTTAGATAAATATTAATGATATTGAGAAAGGGTTTCTTACGGCTTGCTTTTCTTTTATATATATAATTAAAAAAATTATATCATTTATGATTTTCAGTAACCAGGTTTATTTTTACTTATATCAAGTTTCGATTAGGTCTTATAAGAATATGACTAAAGTTTCTTTAAAAAAATGCAAGAACATTACATGCATTTCAATTCCATACCATCAACGAATCACGGGTAACAAAACTAGTTTGAAACCAAGAAAGGAATGAGAAGCTTCCTTTTCTATCTTGAAAAGTCAAGATGAATGAAAAACTGGTTTGAACATGAACAGTAGAACTGCTGTATCAAATCATAAATGCTTAAAAATCTAAAATAAGAACTCACCAAAGCCTGTTTGTAAGGAATTAACAATATAAAATTCTATTATACATGCCATATGTGCGATTTTCCAACACCGTCCTGTGTCCATCACAAGATTGAAGGCCTCCTTCTTCAATGTTTAAAATATGAAAAACCACATTAAGAGACTATTTAGGATTAGAACATATCTAAATAGATGTTAAAATTTGTTTTTTTTTTCATTAATAAAAATGCTTTCTGGCTTTTTCATCAAATGGTCTCCAAGATATAAAAACAAGATAAAATAATTTGATGGGTTTTGTTCAGTGAAGCAAAGCAGGGAAAACTCGGATTTCTTTTCTCCATCGGAATATGCTTCTCTTTTCAAGAGCTTGATTCATGTAGCATCACGATTCATTCATCGCAAGATGATAGGGTTTTCACCTAACGCTACATGATGATGATGTTTTTTTTTTACTGTTGATAAATAAGTGATGATGGCTAAATGCTGCTAATAAGAATTGTGGTTGACCACTTTGTCTAGTTGTTGGGAGATACGTTTGAAAAGTGAAACCCCATCAGTCCAATTTTGTCAACTTGAGCATTCATCAAATTTTGATCCTTTTGTTCTAATAAATCTTTAATTCCAAGCAATCATCACCCGTCCAACGTCACCATCACTTCCTGGAGTGGCTGTGGAATCTGTTGTTTCTTCCTTGTGGATCCATGCCCATTGACATTGTGGGTATACATGTCTTTCATCTTCTTCTTTTTAATTTTTTATATAATTGCTTTTTTCAATCCAATCCAACTACCTTTGATCAATTTGCAATTGCGTTTCATAGTTTTCCTTTATAAGCTTGATTTGGGATTCTTGGGCTATCAAAAACACATCCCAACGTTGTTTTAATGAGCTATTTTGTGAAAAACAAAATAATAGTTTAGTTTTTTATAAAAAAAATTGAAATAAAAGGGACTAAAAGTGACACCGAGAAGAAATTAGAAGGTTCTTTCTTTGGCAGCATTGTTTGAGTTATTTTTTCTTTTTTTAAGAATTTGTGCTTTAGGTTTCTGGCAAAATTCTATTTCATCTTTTGAGTTTAAAAATTATATATTTTGGTATAAATATTCATTTTATTTACATTTGGTCTCATGGTTTACTTATAATAAAAAAAAAATTGTAAGAAAATAAAGAATAAAAAGGGAAGAAAAAATCATTTATTATCCATATTTAGACTACTGATAGGATTATTCTAATTTGAATTAATTTTATTAGATGAAAAGAATTTATTTAAAAAGTTTATTTTTTCTAGAAAAAGCAAATCAGATTTGAGCAAGACTTTTTTGACTTGATTCTGTGTTTTTTAACAAAGTCTAAGGTTTCTAGATTAATAAACAAAGGTATTATTAGAATTTAAATGTATTTTTTAGATGTTTTTAAATTAAATTATATTAAAAATAGATTCCCTTAAAAAAATCACTACTTAATTTTGTATTTATCTTTTTAAAAGTTGAAATTTAAAAAATATAATATATGACACATGTTTTTGGTTTTTAGTTATTAAATTTTAGGGTAAAAAATAGATAATATATTGTTTTTTTATTTTATATAAAAAGAATAGAATGGAATGAGTTAAAAAAATATAAATAGTGATTTGTTTAATTAAATGATTAAATTAACTTCTCAATTTAAAATTAAAGTTTTATCTTAATGTCAGAAAACACTAGGAAATGTTTGTGCTTTTTTTTGTTTTACCCTGTTAGAAAAGGTTTATATCCAACCTGGCGAAGTGTTGGCGAATGGTGAACAGCTTTCGTAAGATTCTCCTGCTAGGCACATAGTTCTAAAGATTTACAGTAGATTATTTTTCTCCACTATGCTTCTGCGTCCAATTAAAAAAATATATATTAAAAAAATTAAAGTATTATTAATATACTTTTAAAAAGAAAAAATAAATGTAGTTGAAAATAAACTAATATAACTTGAATGATTTAACAAATTGAAAAATAACTGGACAAGTGAAAAAAATAATTTGAATAAAAATATTTTTTAAAGATAATAAAATAATAATATATTAAATTAATTCAGATCAATTCAGGTTAAAATGTGAAATTAATAAATCAGATCATGAAACCATAATGATTTCATATAAAATAAATCAAAAATATATTATTGTCCAATTTTTAAATAATATAATGTTGAATAATAAAATTAAAAAAATTTGAGTCAACTCAAGTTAATCTATCAAACTTAATAACCTACTAAAAAACAAATAAAATAAATTATAAAACTTAAATTTTAATTAACTCAATAATAAAATTAAAAAATAAAACAATTAAAAAATAGCAAAAAAACATTCAAGTCAACCCAAGTTAACTCTTCAAAACCAAAACCTTTAATAATTCTCAATTTATTTAAATTTTGATAGTTTTGCAGCGAAAATAATTATAAAAAAAGATAAAAAAAATCTTTAATTAACTAGATTAATTATTTTTAATTTTTAATTAACTTAATGATAAAGAATGAAATTAGAAAAAAAAAACCTAAATTTAAAACTAAAAAAAAAGACTGAGAAAAAAAAAGGAAAGGAAAACTACTGTTTCAGTGAACAGTAGTTTGTGAGGAGGGGAAATTACAGTTTTCTCAACTTAAATATCTATTTTCTCTTCTTTTTATTTATGACATGTTCAAGGTACAAGTTTGTTAGGAGTGACCGACCATATGCCGAATTTAAACATTTCTTTTTTCGGTGGTTTAAAGCCCAATGTGAAATATCAGGCCCAAAAGACCTGTGTCCTCGGTCTGTGTGGCTGAACAGGCCAGTCCGAGTCTAACTGGACATCTTACACTTCGGCCATTTCTACATTCCACTTTCATAAATCAGGCCTGATAGAGCCCATTTAATGATTTGGCCTTCATCTTGGCCATCGACCTCCTGACGACAGAAATCAGTTCTTAGTTTTTACTAATTATGGAATGTCTCGATTTTTCACTTCAAATTTTGTTTCAATTTGCCCTCACAACTTCATTGTAGTCTCAATCTTACCCCTTCACCCTTTTACATTAGAACCAATAACAGAAGATATGTGTAAATCTTAATCTCATTCTTAAACTTTAAACTTTATGAAATATCCCAATATCACCTGAAAAGCAAGAATAAATCATTTGGATTTATAAAAAAAAAAATCATTAAGCAAAGATTTTTTTAATTTTTATAAGAAAAACACCCATTTATTATTCGAAAATACAATGATTAAGTTCACAAAATATAAAAATAAAAAAAGTTAATTTTTATCAACAGCACCGACTGTCGTTGTTGCTACCTCTCATCAATGTATCATATCAACACGTTTCATTATTTTCTCCTGGACTATGACTTTTCGAAAGGGTTTAAGCTCTCTCAATCATATCAATTATGTCCGACATCATTGAAAAAGAAAGATGTGGTAATGAAATAATTAAGAGAGGATGACGAAGGTTGTGATAAGCTATTTCAACCTCATGATTTAAATGCATGTTTTTTTTAAAAAAAAATAATTAAAAGAATGCTAGAAACTAAATTTCTTAATTGATTTTGAGTCTAAAATTAAATAAATTGTTGATTTTAGAGATCAATCTAAATTTAAAAGATTTATTTAAATTTGGTTGATATTTTTTTCTTATTCAATCTCAAGTTTTTTTTAAATTTAATTATTTAATATTTATTCAATTAGAGAATACACTCCATAATTTTTGTTTATTGTATTTTGTAGAATTTTTTATTAATATTTTAAATGACCCAAGTTATTCTCTATTTAATTTTTTAACTGATTTTTTAAATTGAGTTTTTTATTATATCTTTCCATATTTAAAATATTTTTTAATAATTTATAAAATTGGAATTCTTTTTCAATTTTATCTATTTTTAATTGTTTAATCTTTCAAATTTGATATTCATTCTTTTTATTGCTATTTGTTTTATTTAAAAAATTATTTTTTAAAAAAGATCTCATCCTCTTTAACTTTTTATCCTATTAAATTTGATTTATTTTTTTTTACTTTGATAGAATTTTTAAATTGTTATTATTTTTTAAGTTTCACCCTTTAACATTAAATTAATTGTGAATTAAACTTTTTCATTGAGCTCAAGGATTTTAAGGATTTCGAGTTTTAGATGTTAATCTAAGTTTATGAGATTTGCCCTGGTTTTTTTTATTCATTTCTTCAAGTTTATATTTTTTAATTTCATCCCTCGATATTATTCAATTGAAAATTGAAAATTGTCATTTTTATATATTTTTTTATATTTATTTTTTTACTAATTTTGAGATTGTCTCGGGTAATCTTGGGTTTTTTTATTTTTCATTCTTTTATGATTTTTTTGGATGATTTTCTATTTATTTTTTTCGATTCCATCCTTCCATATAAATTGGTTGGTAATTGAACTTTTTTATTTAGCACGAGTTTAGAATTTTATGGGTTGTAAATTTGAGGTATTAACCTAAATTTAGAAGGTTTACTTAAATTTGCTTGATTTTTTTTTAAGTTTATATTTTTTAGTTTCATCTTTCAATATTATATTTTTAATAATTAAACTCCATTTTTTACTTGTTTTCTATAGGATTCTTGGTAAATTTTCAAGATGATCAGACTTAACTCAAGTTTTTTTATTTGTTATTTTTTATTGAGTTTACTTTGACAAGATTTTTAAATTGATATTGTTTTTTTGATTTTATCCTTCAATATTATATCCATTGGGAATTAATTATTTTTTTTTAAGTTTCATTCTTCAAAGCTAAGGTTTTTTTTATGTTGGGCTTCATGATTTTTTTTATTTTCTTTATGTTTTTTATATCAATCTCATCACTTAGAACATGAGTTTGGCATGTTGAATTGTTTTTGTTGTTTTATAATTTTTGTTAATCTAATATATTTTATTTTTTGTCTTTCGACATTAGGTTCGTTTTAGAATTAAGCTTCGTAATGTTTTTTATTCATAATTTTTTTCTATTTTTTTTATTTAGATTATATCATTCACATGATTAAAGTCATAGAGTTAAGTTGACTCTCTTGGTTTGCTTTGTGTTTTTTTTTTTGTTCTTTTTTTTATTGATCTTATTTTAAATTTCATCTTTTCGCATTGAATTTATTTTGAATTGGATTTTAATTTTTTTTCCTATTGACTCATCTCTATCTTGTGATGTGGCTTGCATATTTGGTATGCTTGCTTGAATTAACTCTGGTTGGATTTTTTTTTCTCCCCATTTTGATTGGTTGGAATCTTAGCCTCGTTGCTTTGTTCATTTCTTTAACTATTTCTTTTAGGATATCATGAATTTTTTTAGTTAGTTCATTTATTGTTGTTATATATTTTTATTTTATTATTTCATTAATTATTTCAATATTCCTTTTCTTACTCAGGTACATGCTTCAAGTCATATTTAAAAAAAAAAAACATGTTTGTGTTACCTTAAAGTTTTTCTTACCAATAAAAAACTATTTCGATCTGCGATATAGTGTGAGCTCATAAATCTGATTAGAATAGTATTTGTGTTTTGTTTTCCAATTTTTTCCTTCAACAACCCATTTTTTTTAGTTTCTTTAATTTTATCCTTTAACATTATATTGTTTTGGTAGTTATGTTTTGTTATATTTTTTATTTTCTTTTTATTAGGATATATATTGATCTTATGATGATACAAACCTTGTAATCATGTGGTCACATAAACCACAATCAAGATTAAGATCCATTCTAAAAAAGTCAAAAGAGGTTTGATAGTACTATGATATAGTGAAAACCTACCTCAATGCTATAGTATTATTAAAATGAAATCAAATTACACCACAAAATCAATTAATCTTTAATAAGTCAGATTTTGTTCGTTTAATAATTAAAGAATACAAGAATCTCTCACACATTAAATTAAAAGTTCAAAATAATTATTCATTGAAGGACTTTTTTTTTTGAAATTTAAACTTTATATATGTTTAAATAGTTTTGAGAAATTAACTCTAAAGATATATCCTTGTGGGTTGGATTGACCCATTTATAAAAACCAATCCAAAACTTTTACTAGTATGCATAAATCTTGATTCAAACAAGTCTTGGATATTAGTTAAAAACTAAAGTATTAATTAAGCTCTAACATAGAAATAATAATGAAAACAATAAATCTGAATAATAGTTTGTTGGTGTTGTATATAATAAAAGGAAAAATAAGATAAAATATCTTAATTTCATAGCTTAAATAACTCTCGGCCAAAATCCACTTCCTAGATATTCTAAGATTACTTAGCCAACTTTTAAAGTTTCTTAAATGCTAGGAAATCTAATCGGAATAGGAATTTATTATTGAAGTCTTATTTTATTGTAGAACTAAGATTTCCTTTCAAAACATAAAAAATAATCTTAGAAATTAATTTTTTTATAACCGTCTATCACTTTCTTTTCTTGATTATGATAATCAAATCTTTAGCATTAAATAATCCTTTCAAGTCTAAGAGCCAGATGCAATAACTCTTTTAGTTTCCTTGCATGACAAGAGAACCTTCTCTTTTATTGTTAAATATTCTTCTAAATAATATAAATAATACTGATTGAATTTTTCTTTTCATTTTAAAAGAATATTTTACCCATCTTTGTAAGAAAAGGATCCCAACATCTTAATTTATTTGAGCCAACTTTGACCCCCTTATGTGGCTCAAATTCATACTCATTAATGTAACTCAAATTAAACATAATTCAAGCTTTAAGAAGCTTCCTTTGCTACCTAAATTAGACTCATGCATTGACTAACTTGATTTGGCCATATAAACTATTAAAGAGATTAGACCAAACCCATAATCATATATAAATCAAGGCTGGTTAAAACTATTTCATGTAAAAAATCTATCATGACCTAATGAAATATAAGCTAAATTTTAAAAGAAAACACAATCTTGGTTAAATAGCCTCCTTATCAATCCCAAGTACAAAAATAAAGTGTTGTAATGAGAAATCTATGGCTAAACTCTATCATGTGAACTTAGCCCCCCCCTTAATTTAACCTTCAACATAGATCTATTGAAAATATATTTTTATTTTTTTATATAAATTCATCTCAATCTCATAACTCAGGTTGTAAGTTTAATAGATAAACCCAAGTTACCTCTCTTTTTTTTTTTGCTATTTTTTATAATTGATATTTTTTTTATTTCATTTTTCAATATTGAGTTGGTTGAAAATTAGGTTTTGTACTATTTTTTATTTGCTTTTCATGGAGTTATCTTAATCTCATTATCTAAATTTTAGGTTTGATAAGTTGATCTATGTTGAATTGGTTTATTTTTTTGGTCCTTTTTTAATTGATTTTTTTAATTTCACCTTCCAATAAATCAATCTTTTTTTTTATTTATTTTTTAGTTTTATCATTCAATATTAGCTTGAATAAAAATTGAGCTTTGCATTTTTTTCCAATTTACTTTCCATAATGAATTTAGTTTTTTTTCTCTTTATTTCTTCCTTCAACTTTGAATATTTTGAAAATGGAGTTTTGTAATTTTTTTTATTTGATTTTTATAGAGTTATCTTGACCTCCTAACCTAGGCCGCAAATTTAACAAGTTAACTCATTTCATTTTATTTTATTTTTTCACTTCATCATTTAACATTGAGTTGGTTAAAAATTGGACTTACAATTCCTTTAATCTTAGTTTTATGGGGTCATTTTGATCTTATAACCCGGGTTATAGGTTTACAAGTTAATCTGAATTGATTCGGGTAGTTTTTTTATTTTTATTTTTTTTAATTTTATTATTTAACATTAAATTAGTTGAGAATTGACTTTTATAATTTATCTTAAATTTTTTCTATATAGTTATTATAATCTCATGAATAAAGCTACTAATTTGACTTGTAAATTCAGGTCAATATCATATGTTACTAACTCAATATTTATAAAACAATGTCATTCGATATATTATTATATCAATATTTAAAAAAATATAATCTAACATATATTATATTTTAAATTTATAACTAATTTTTTATTAAAAAATATATTAGCAACACTTCAATATTTTTTTACATGAAAAAAATAATCTGACCCCAACACGTGAAAATAATCTAGTTAGGAATAATTCATGTCAGTGTTTGAAACATGTGTGGTCTATTATGTCAAAACTAATGAAATAGAGCCCAAGGAAGATTTTAGGGATATTAAGATGATTGATATACTGTTTTGATGTCACGTTGTGTTTTAATGAACTCTGCCTCCCTAGTACATTGTTTTGGAAAGGCTTTATTTGTATTCTTTATTTTATTAAATTTTTTTTATTTAAAAACATATGAAAATAATATTTTTTTTATTTTTTAAAATTTATTTTTAACATTAATATATAAAAAAACTTTAAAATTTCTTAAAAATATTTTTGAAGCCAATGCCACGTTTGTTTTAAAATTAATCATTAGTGNATATGGTATAAATTATATTTTTTTAAAAATTTAAATATTTTTTATTTAAAATAAAAAAATTATATTTTTAAATCATTTTGATTTATTGCTGTAAAAAATATTTTTTAAAAAATAAAATTTTTTATTTTAATATATTTCTAAATATAATTGTTTTAAACTATATCATTATCAGAATCTCAAATATATTTTAATACGAAGCACAGCACAGCACTGGCTTGGTTTGGTGTGGTTAGAGGTTGAAACAGGCCAGTGATCGATCGATCGATCTGAATTTGAGAGGAGAAGGCTTCAATTGGGCCTCGTAAAAAACTAAGAACAAGGAAAGTGTATAAAGGAATGGCCCATTGGGATTAGCAGCCTAAGTGAACAAGAGCAAAACCTGAACGAGCCCATTGGATGGTAATAAAATTCCAGAATTATCCGTAGGGACGCATAATTCTGATTTGGATGCTGATTCAGAATAATTAGGGTTGTATTTTCCTTCTTTCGCTTTTAGAATCTCATCTCCTCTCTTCCTCGTCCCTTCTTGCTCTTTGCTAGGTACCTTGTTACTGCCTTCTCTTTCTTAGAGAGAGAGAAATGAAGCTGAAGCAGTTAGAAAGCATGTTAGGTGAGCTTCAACAGTTCTCCAATCCAAAGGTATCTTACCGTACTCTCTTTCTCATCCTCCTCCAGAAAAAAATAAAAATAATATGATTGCACCTGCGTGAGTGCGTGCAGGCAGAGCTGGAACAGTACCCAACTGGACCTCACATTGCTTCTCGTATGCTCTATACCGTATGTGTGAAATCACCCCCCCTCTCCGTTTTTTTCCTTTAAATAAACTAGAAAGTAGTTTTTCATGCGTAACTCTGTGTGTGTGTGTGTGTGTTTGTGATTGAAAAGGCAGAAAACTCGTTAGGGGATGTTGGCAACAAGATAGTTGCAGATTTCGGTTGTGGGTGTGGCACATTAGGCGCTGCAGCTTCTCTTATGGGTGCAGAGTGAGTTGCATCCATCCTGTTATTCTTTCCTTTTTTTTAAGAAAAAAAGTGAATTGGAGACTTGTTATGATGACGATGATAATGATTCTTGTGATTTGACCTACTTCATTCTTAAATTTGACTCCTGTTTTCTGTTTGTAATTTTGGAACAGGCAGGTTATCGGCATCGATATTGATTCTGAATCTCTTGAGATAGCATCTCTAAATGCGGAGGATCTTGAGGTATTGTTGCCTGTTTGTGCTATTTGCAGCTTTACCTGGCTTCATGTGTTTGCCCCTTCATCTCATACTTTCATTTAACAGAAGAACAAATTCCACATCTATGACTGTGCTTTTTATATTTCATAGAGTAGCATTTCTGGAGAAAATAAAATTAACATTTCTTTGTTTGTGTATGTGTGTGTGTGTCTGTTTTCAAGTTGTCATTTATTTGAGATGGTTTATTTAGTGTAATTGTGCATCGTTGCTCTTATCTGATGCGCCTTTTTTATATATATTTGCTGAAATCTGCAGCTGGACATAAACTTCATTCAGTGTGATATCAGGAACTTAGTATGGAGAGGTAACAAAATGAGTGATTCATGTTTTGTTGTTTCCTGTCTTATGGACAACTAGTGCACCTCTAGAGTGTTTCGAGAAATAAAAAATAGCTTTAATTTCTGTATCCCATATGCTCATTTCTCATTTGCATTCAACTCTACAAGAAGACCTGGATCTAAGGGTCTCAATCTCTTTTTTAGGTCCTATTGTTGATACTGTTGTAATGAATCCTCCATTTGGGACACGAAGGAATGGTGCTGACATGGATTTTCTTTCGGCAGCATTGAAGGTTTGTTTAGTTTTTTTTTATCTTTTTTGTATCCCTTTCTTGAATTTTAATAACAAGGATGGCTTTTGCTTTTTTCCTTTACCTGCCAGATTGCTTCTCGAGCAGTTTATTCATTACACAAGACCTCAACAAGAGAGGTAAGTGGCTTCCTTTGACAGTTCTAGGCTGTTGCAGCAGAACAGAGAATTTGCTTCTGCCCCTTGCACCAATAATTTAGATTAACAAGTTACTAGATAGTGGTGGATTTCCTGTGTATTGGAAGTATCTAGAACTAGTGTATTTCACAATACAAGTTGGTGCCCTTTGAACCAGAGCATTATCGAGCTAAGGGAATAGCTTTCTCTATCTAATCATTGCAAATACATTCTTGTCAGTCTCTCTTAAATGTATGTGCCATACATGTTCTATTACTAACTGGTTCATTTCCAAAACCCAATTACTTGCTTTGAGCATTTAACCCAAGGCATTGGCATGCACCTCAAACTATTGTGTCATATGCAAACACTGTTGCGGATGTAAGACCTGTTTCTTCTGGCCTTGACTGCAAAAAATTCATCCTGGCAATACTTTTAGATAATGTATGCCTCCTTATGTGAAAGAATTTTCTCATTGGTTGTCTGCACTATATAATTGATCAGGTCAAAAGACCAGTGTAATCACTGGACTTGCAATTTTTCATCTAGTTGACTGTATTTCTTCACAAATTTATAGCTGCCGCATCGTTTTTTAGGCTAGCGTAGCATGTTTGTACCCCCAGGCTTCTACACTTATCTGCCTCTTTTGCATTTGATGTAAGGTTCAGATCAGTTGTTCCCTGTTAACTGGCCACAGCATGTTTATCTACATCGATGCAAAGTCATGGATTTTTAGCCTTGTTAACCAGTTCTTATAAGCGTTTTTGTTGTGATGGATTTTTAGCCTTGTTAACCAGTTCTTATAAGCGTTTTTGTTGTGATAACCACGATGGTTTTTTTTTGGTCATTGCAGCATGTTAAAAAGGCAGCCTTGCGGGGCTTTGGTGCTAGCAGTGCAGAGGTTTTATGTGAGGTGGGTAAATGTGCCTTTGCAGCCACATGTTTACTATTCAGTTTTTTGGGAGCATTCCATGGTCGTGCAAAATGACGCGGATGTTAAGAATGCTTTTCCCTTTAAATATCTCTTAATGTTGTTTCCGTACTTTTTCCCCCCAGCTTCGGTTTGATGTGCCTAAGCTATGCAAATTTCACAAGAAAAGGGAGATTGACATTGCTGTAGATCTCTGGCGGTTTGCACCAAAAACTAACCAGGGAAATGATAATTGACACCGCAGGAGTAATCGGGGAAATGACACTGTTTTATCAACATTATGGACAAGGGTAAGACAACCATATGTACGCCATTCAGTGTATTATGCAAATAGGACGTAATTCTGGACAGATTTTGAAGAGAGCAAGGGAAAATGCAATTTGATGTAGTTAAGAATTTTGAAGGGAAAAAACTTGAAAATAGCACGAGTTGTACCTGCTTGAAATTTGTTACTCCAATTAGTACAGGGAAAGCGAAGTTCGCCATACCAGTAAAACCCTTGGAAAAATATTCCATTATTACATGACACGCTGTGAGTCCATTTACTTTAAATATTGAAAATAAATAACAAAATGTTTTTTTTTTGTCAGGTTTTCAGAAAATCAAGGTTAAACTTCTGAAATCTGAAGTGTAGTCGGTTAGATGGATTTTTTAATTTGGATTTTTTAATTTAGTTTAAGTTTTTATAGATTTTATAAACTCCTTATAAAGATTAATATATACATAAGATGTTTTTGTATGTGTATTTTATTTTTTATTTTTTAAAATACTAAAACAAATATTTTTTTTCAAATGCTAAAAAGCTTAACTGTCTTTTTTTAAAAAAAGAAACACAAGCGTGACAAGGCATGTTTTTTTTTTAAAAAAAAAATTATATACAAAATAATTGTTAAAATGGACCTGGTAATTATGTATGTTGTAAATAAAGTTAAAATAAAAATACTTGGGGGAAGTTCTGTTTACAAAGATTCATTGTATTTTAAATTATAATGACGCTAAAAAAAGGTATTATTTACTGAGATTTGTTGCACATTTTGTAGGGGTATTATGTGTTGCAATCGTAGACATGGATAAAAGGGATTTTGTAGGGGTATTATGTGTTGCAATCGTAGACATGGATAAAAGGGGAAAGTTTCAACTGTGAATACTTAGCACTTAAGTTGTACTAAGCCAAGCATACGAACGCAATTACCTAACTAGGCCAATGAGTTTGCTGAAATGGACAATGAGTTTGCTGAAATGGACAATTTTTTGTTGGGTTAGGCATGGAGGTCTTATGTCTTGAATTTGGACACATACTTTAAACTATACTTTAAACTCAATTCAAACACTTTTAGGTTTGGCTATGGAAGGACCCAACCCCACACTTTAACCTCAACCATATTGGGTCCAGCCACGGACCCATCCACCAATCCCATTGGATCCAGCAATTGAAGGATCCATACCAAAATTTATTTTTTGTTCGGATGCTGATCCTAATCTCAAACCCCTTGAATCGAAACTCCAAATTGATCCCACAATCCTTTAGGTTTGAACACATAAGTACCCAACCCCAATCTTATTGGGTCAAAAAACAAAAAAAACCCAAACTCAAACCCCCTTGGGTTTGAGCAAGTACCTAGTCCCTAGCTTCATTGGGTTTGGCCACAGAGTTATCCCTCAACCCTTTTAGCTCGAAAATAAAAAGGCCTACACCCAAATTCATTTTGAGTCTAGACTCCGAACCTATCCTAAACCCTTTTAGGTCCAACCATGAAAGCACCCAAACCTCTTAAGTTCGGATATGGAAGGACCTAAAACCTTTTCAGTCCTAACATTCTCAACCATAAAAGTTCCAAGGCTGTAGGGGGAAAGGATCACACTCCAAGCTGTGAACACCTGGTGATTTGGTTGTCATGCCCCGGTGTTAGGCTAGACATGCAAATCAGGCTGCCCAATCAGGTTAGGAGGTTTACTGACATAGACCTTTTTTTATTGGGTCAAGCGTCTAGACCCACATGTCTTGTGTATAAAAACATACCCTATTTTTTTGGGTTTGGTCATGGAAGGACCTAAACTCAAACCCTAAACCTCAACCTCATTAGGTCTAGACACGGGCCCATCCCCCCCACCCTCTTGGGTCTGGACAGGGGAAAACTCATGCTAAAACCCCTTTTAGGTTTGAATAGGGAAGGATTCACACCAAAACCCATTTAGGGTCGTGACATGAAAAACCTAAACCTAATCCTCTTGGGTCAGACTCCTTACTGAATCTAAACCCCGTTAGGTTCGGACATGGATAGACCTAAACCCAAAAACACTTAGGTCTAGACCACTACCCCAATCCCAACTCATATTGGGTCCAGACACGGAAATACCCAATCCCAAACCTTCTTGGGTTGGGACACGAAAGGACTTAAACACAAACCCTATTGGGTTTGGACTTGAAACCCACCTCCAGCCCCATTGGGTCCCGCATGAAGCCATCCCCCAACCCTTTTATGCTTGAAAATGGAAGGACCCACACCCAAACCTATTTTAGATCTAGACGCAGACCCCAAACCCAAACCCTTTGGGTCCAGACTCCGAATCCATCCCGAACCCCATTAAGTCTGGCCATGTAAGGACCTAAACCCAAGCCCAAACCCAAACTCCTTTGGGTCTGAACATAAAAAGACTCACACCCAACCTATTTTGTGTCCTAACATGGAAAGACCCACACTCAATCCCCTTAGATTAGACTCTGAACTCGACTCAAGCCCTTTAAGATCTGGACACGGATGGATCAAAACCCTAAAGCCCTTGGGTTTAGACCCATATCCTAACTCCAACTCATATTGGGTTGCGACATAGAAGGATCCAAACCCAAACCCCTTAGGTCTAGACAGGAAATGACCCACACCCAAACCTATTTTATGTTTTGACATAGAAGGACCTTAACCCAATCCCCTTAGATCAGATGTTGAGCCTTACCTAAACTCCTTTAGGCTCGCACATGGATGAACCAAAATCTAAAAACCCTTGGATACGGACCCACATCCCAACCCCAACTTATATTGGGTTGTGACATGGAAGGACCCAAACCCTCTTGGGTATGAACACAAATCCAGCCCTCAAGGCTTTAACCCTCTTGAGCCCAAACATGGAAAGACCCACACCTAAAACCATTTTGGGTTTGGACATGCACCCAGCTCCCAACCCTATTAGGTCGGGCCATAGACTCAACCCTTAACCCATATTAGGTTCGGACAAGGAAAGACTTGAACCCATACCTATTCTAGGTCCTAACACGAAAGAACCCAAATCAAATCCCCTTAGGTCAGACTCTAAACCCCTTTAGGTCCCGACACAAATGGGCCTAAACTCAAAATCCCTTGGTTCCATACCCACACCCTAACCCTAACTTATATTGGGTTATGACATGAAAGGATCTAAACCAAACCCCTTTGGATCCGAACATTAACGAATTCAAACCCCCTTAGGGTCGAACACAGACTCAGCCCCTTTGGGTCTGGACTCCGACCCCACCCTAACTCATTTGGGGTCTAGACATGGTTGGACTCAACCCATTTTCAGTGCGAACAATAAAAGACCCACACCCAAATCTTTTTGGGTTCGGACCCAACCCCTAACCTTAACCTATTTTAGGTACAGGAACAAAAAGACTTAAACCCCTTTGGATCACGACACTAACCTAACCCTAACCCCAACCTCCTTGGGTCAAATAGGGACCCACCACCTAGCCCTCTTGGGTTTGACCACAGAAAAAACCAAACCCCAACTTCCTAGGTTAGGACATGGCTCCAAACCCAACCTTTTTGGGTCCTTTCAAGGACCCCCACTCTTTTGGGTCCAGACTCGGACGATCCCAACCCTCTTGCTTACGGTAACGAACCCAACCGTTGGTCCGATGTCCTAACTCAATTCTTTTGGGTCCACCTTAAAACCCAATTCCTTAGGATATTATATTTTTTTTGATATTTTTATGGAAATAAAAGGTTGCCTTGCAATGCGCGGGCATACTGTTATCATATATTTGATGTTATTATTATTATTTTTTTTATAAAATCAACATGTGATCTGTAAATGTCAAGGAAAAGATATTTTTTTATTTTATTCAGATAGCAAATGACTTGGTAGCCCCTTCTTCTTCTTCTTCTTCTTCCTTTCGTTCTTTTCTTGTACATGATTGTCAACATAGGTTTCACACGTAGACTCAGAGAGATATGAATGAATTTGCTTGAATACTATCTATTAAAATTTATCCCTCGACAGAGTGAGGCAGCAGGCTATATATTTCTTGCATTAGAAGAAAACTGTAAGCCATGGGAGAAAAGAAATGAAGCATGTATGATCTCTTAAAAACTGATCCTCACGTCACTGGAAAAACAATGAGCATAAGCTCCAGGAAACCCTTTTAATTTGATACATAAAAAAGACAAAAAAAAATGATTAAAATTAACTAAATACACTTTTTAAAAATATATTAGAGATTAGAATTGGATAATGACATTTATCTTCTCTTTACAATATTTATAATATAAAATCTTGTAAAGAATTTATGTAATAAACTTATAATAAATGATGTTTTAAAATGGATTAGTTATCCAAGTGACTAAACTTATCATTAATATTTTTAAAATGGTTAAATTGTTTAGACCTTACCATGAAAAATTTGAAAGTTTTTTTGACAAGGTCCAACTGTTTCAAGTGATGAGCCTTGTAAAAAATATTAAAAAAAATTAGGAATAATTTTATTTTCCTAGGCAACTGATCTGCTTGTGAAAAAAATAAAAGAAAATTAAAATAATTTTATTTTTTCAAGCAACCTATCTGATTGTAAAAAATAATCTAGCATGTAGAGAGAGGGAGAGAGAGAGAGAGTTTTGGGGATAGGAAATGAGATTAACCCTAAAGTTATGCTTTTTTTTTTTTAATTTACTCTAAGAACTTTATAAGAATTCCAACACATATTACATTTATGAATTAAATTCAAATTAGAATAAAAAAGTAAATGGCATGGAGGATTTATTGTGGATTATTATCTCATGTTATAGATGGTATATAGTAGTGGCTTTTGTTTTTTTCAAGCCAGAGGCAGAACTGTGAGAGGACAGAAAGAAGAGAGAAGAAAAGAAAAGAGAGGAGAATGGTCATTAGAGTCATGTCGTTGCTAAGACACTAACATGCGTAACCTGGGATGAGTCTTTGACAAAAGATCTAATGACATCAATGACAATCATAATTAGAGATATCAAACCCAGCTTGGTGGTGATAGATGCAGTCCAAGGCTTGGGGTATTTGTTGTGTTCTGGTAACTAGTCACCTGGTCAACTGCAATATTTTTTTTATAAATAATCACAATCAGGTTTTTGATAAGATTTTTTTAAATTATTAAAGTTTGTAATTTTTTCAAATTCAATCTAATTTCAGTTCCTAATCAACTAGGTTTTGGATTAAGCCACCAGATTGAATTTTAAAACTATAATTATAATATAAAATCAGAGAATATTATACATTGCTACATGCACCACTCAACTATAACAAGCTTCCTCGTGCACTTGTATGAGCTTCAAATGCATTAGCTATTATTTGATACTTAATAATATTGTCTTTTTTACTTTATGTGATATCTTTTTAATTTAATTCATATTTCTTTCATAACTTTTCAATTTAGTTTTATATTTCATCTTATCTGAACTTCTGAAATTGATGAAAGAGATAAATGATTAAATCAGGTTAGTTTATTATAATTATGTTCATAATTTAAGTTGTAAATTTAATATATTAATTCAAGATGATCGGGTTCATCTAATATAGCATTTTTTTTTGTTTCACTTTATATTTATTTCTTTTAATTTTATTATTTAGAAGTTTATTACTTGACAGTTAAGTCTGATCACGTTAGGCAAATATTATAACAATAATGATTTTAAAAAGATTTTGAAGCCAAATCAGGTTTTAAACATGATGACGGGATCACATATGAGCTCGCTTGCTTAAACACGTCATGCTGAGCTAACTCGAACATAATTGATTTTGAAACCCAAGCCATATAAGGGACCATAACATTCGGTGAGGCTTGATAAATAAAAAACAATGTAACTATGCAAATAAGTTATTTTGTTTTGATTGAATATAATATATTGAGGATACATAATTAAATTAATATGTTAAATAGCATGGTGCGTCGCCATATCATGTTTTTTAATCTACATCATTTGCTTAGCATTTCAATTTAATCTTTGTTTATTATTAATAATTCTTTTTAGTGTTTATTAACATGTATAATTATCGATTAATTTTATTAAACAAACTGATCAATCGTTAAGTGCGCACTCTTGAAATTAATTTTCGCTAGGACTACCCTTTATCTAACTCTAAAGGGATTTGTGAATTTTTAATAGGTTTTAGATTTAATTTCTCCATCAATGATATATTTTTTTGTATCAACCCCACTCCAATTCCAATTTTATAATTTAAGCAAATGTGCAGTGAGTTTTTATAATACTTAGAATGGCATGACAAAATATATCATGAAAGAAAAAAATTAAATCTAAAACCTATTAAAAATAATAAAAATATTTTCACTTAAAATGATATATATATTCTCTGTTTTGCGTTTCTCTCTCCTAGGAGTAAGAATAAATAATTATTCTTTAAATATCAGAGTTTTTCACAAAAACAATTTTAGACGCTGGTAAGCATCTTGGCATCTCAAAAGCAACTTGGACTGCTTTTGTTTAGAAACAAAGTATAATAATTTACAAACAAGTTTTTCATATTAAATTTTCATATAAACCGATTTATCAGTTAATTAACACAGAATGTGAGTCCTATAAATAATAAACGATAAATGATTGGTATATCATGGGAAAAAGACTAAAGGCTATGTGTAAATTGTTTGTGTAATAACATGGAAGAGACTAAAAATGAACAGTAGAAAAGAAAATGGACATGGCGAATGTGGAGATGCCCTTCTTGACATTTTATAACATGTAGATTCCAAAAAAAAAAACAATCAGAGATCATGGTACGAAGGTAAAGCTACGTAACAAGGACTAGCTTGCTATAATCACGAGAAAAGAAAAAAAATCAGATTGCTCTCATCCAAAATTAGTTTCAACAATGCCTGCCTGTCTCATTTTTGTCGGGTTTCCAAGACCTGGCTTGATTTGTTTCAATTATTTTGCTTCGAGAGGCATTTTCCTGTCTCATGCTTTGGCTCCTGTTTTTGTATCTCCTGTTGATTCTCCAAGAGTAAACCGAACAAACCTGCGGACTTTTATGTTCTCCCCAAGAGCAGCAACAGTCTGTTTCACCAAATCCTTCACCAAAACACTATCATTCTTGATGAATGGCTGCTCTAGAAGAGCAAGCTCTCCGAACCTCTTTGAGATCCTGCCCTCGACAATCTTCTCTCTTATGTTCTCTGGTTTAGACATAAGATCGTCTCTCTGCATTTCAAGCTCCTTTTCTTTGTTCCGAATGCTCTCAGGAATATCTTCAACTGATACAAACTGCACTTGTGGGCAGGCCACAACTTGCATTGCTAGATCATCGACCAATTCCTTGAATTTTTCACTTCTTCCCACGAAGTCAGTTTCACAGTTTACTTCTATCAGCACTCCAATACGGGAGTCATGGATATATGAACCAATTCTGCCTTCAGCTGCAAGACGGCTGGATTTTTTATCAGCAGCTGAAAGACCCTTCTTTCTGAGATACTCCTGTGCCTTCTCAAGATCCCCTCCAGTTTCAGAGAGAGCCTTCTTGCAGTCCATCATTCCAGCTCCAGTTTCCTCCCGCAGTTGTTTAACAAGAGCAGCAGAAACTACTACTGCTGGTGGCCTGAAAAATAGAGCAGGGCATACGTGAAACTCAGAAAATCTTAAAGAGGTCAACTGTTTCCTTTCAAGGCAACACGTGAAACTTTAATGCTTCAGTCACGAGGACACAAATGTATAACTCTAGGCGATGGACCACAATAGATCCTTGTATTACATGGTGACAGAAAATAAAATCCATATGAAAATTGGTCACGCTGCCTTGAACCTTCTGTAGGCTACTAATTTATCATCCATTTGAAAGACTTCTAAATTATACCCAAGGGTTAGGAAAAGAGTAGGGCAGTGCATGTGCTGAAAGTAAAATTGATCTGTTTGTTTGATTTTCCAACTGATTCAACTTCTACTTGATATCTATAAATTGAACTAATATCTTCATGTGCCAAAAGACTGCCTCATATACTAAACTATTCACCATCAACATGACGCAGGGCAAAACTTTGCGCAGTGGGTGCAATCACCAATTTACCAAACAACATATATATATATATATATGTAACAGTAAGAATTGTTTATCCAAAATTTCATTCAGACACAAACACATGCATGCACAACAAATGTACAACAATGCGGCTGATTAATTCTCATCTGCATTTTTTACTCCATGATCTCTTTTATCACTTCAAAAACCTTCCTGTCGTTTCATTATTCAGGAGGAATTTTTTTTCCAAGTCCATCACAATTTTAAAAAAGCGTCATTGGGGTGGGCACCATTCAGACACACACGCAACACAAAAGCACATTCTATATCTGGCACACAAACTCATGATGTGTGATCATCAGAGCATTTCTCTTCTGAATCCAAAAGGAGAGGTAACTTACTTTTGAGCAGTTTCCTTGGCTTCTGCTTCTGCAGGCAGCTCTTTTGCTGGTTCTGCTGGTTTTGCTGCAGTTTGAGCAGCCACCTCAGCAGCAAAATCCTGGCTCTTCTTCTCCAAGCCTTCACCAAGATTGTAGCGAACAAACCTCTTCACTTTAATATTTTCACCAATTGTTGCAATTGTCTGCTTCACCCAGTCCTTCACTACTACCTTGTCATTCTTAATGTAGGGCTGCTCCAGCAATGCCAGCTCCTCAAGCCTCTTCCTTATACGCCCTTCTACAATCTTTGATCTTATTTGCTCCGGTTTTGACAAGAGATCTTCCTTCTGCATTTCAATCTCTTTTTCCTTGTTTAAAATATCTTCAGGCACATCTTCTGTAACAAGGTACTGAACCTGAGGGCATGCAGCCACCTGCATGGCTAGATCATCCACCAGCTCCTTGAAAATGTCACCACGGGAGACAAAATCTGTTTCACAGTTCACTTCTACTAGGACCCCAATCCTGCTATCATGAATGTACGAACCAATTCTTCCTTCAGCTGTGGCTCTACTAGCTTTCTTTTCTGCACTTGCTAAACCTTTCTTTCTAAGGAATTCCTGAGCTTTAACAATGTCCCCTCCAGTTTCTGAAAGGGCTTTCTTGCAATCCATCATTCCTGCTCCTGTGTCTTCACGAAGTTGCTTCACTAGAGCTGGAGATATAGTTGCTACAACCCAAGGAACAAATAATAAATTAATACATAGGTAGAGGGAGAGGCTAATCGCTAATAGGAGATCAAAGCAATCACAAACATCAGAAAAATAAGAAAATTCTGGACCATAGCAACACCCTGTAATTGGTAACATGTGGCCCTGATACTCTTGTCATAACCTGATGGAAAAAGTAAATGTTGCAAAACACATGGATTAGAATCTATCCTTGGCCATGGTCTTGAGAACCAGTGCTGGTATTGACAAATCCCTATATGATTTGGCGACAGATATAAACTGACACATTAATTTTGCAACTAGTTACCGAATTCTATTTTCTATACCTCAATTTATTTATGATCAGAAAAGCAGCAGTGAATGTCAATCACCTTCTATGTGATCATTGAGAGGTTAGGCATAACCCATTCAGTTTCCTGGAATTGAACACGGAATGCTAACTTTGTTGCATTATGCAAGGATACTCAACTAGACAAACACGTCATTGTTGAAAGCAAAACACTAGAAAAGAACATATTTTCTCAGACCAAATTATTCACATTCTCATTCTGAGACCAGTGCCAAGCACTCCTTTTTGCCTCCATGTTTCAGCTTTCATGTTGCCATTTTGGGCTTGGACTTGACATCAGTTTCTGAATTCGTTTGAGCAAGCACAAAGATCAAAAGATATGGAAAAGGTAAAAACCTGTGGTCACACTCTCCTTGGGAGAAAGACTGCCACTAAAGATCAAAAGATATGGAAAAGGTAAAAACCTGTGGTCACACTCTCCTTGGGAGAAAGACTGCCACTTTGTCCATTTGAAGCACCCACCGTGCCATTTATATCGGGCTCAGGTTCCACCTTTTTATCTTCAAGTTGTGAGGCCGAAGTAATTTCAGTCTCAGCAGCAGGAGTTTGAATCTGCTTTTCATCCTCAATACTTTTAACTTGGTTCTCAACAACTTCTTCACTGGTTCGACTTTCTGAAGACATAATTTGAGCCTCGGATGTATCTCCAGATGCACCAGAATTTTCTATGCTTTCTACCTTATCTATTAACAGATCATAACAGTTTCTCAGGAAAATGAAATAAAAACATAATTAACATTTAATGCACAAGGAAACACCTACAGATTCAACTAGAAGACCAAAATTTTAAAGGTGGCAAACTAAAATGATTTTTTAATGCTTTGAGGCAGAAAAGAAAAAAAACAAGATATGCCACCAGTACTTTCATTTAAATGAAAGAGTAAGCCCTTGGACATGACATACTTATCCAAGTTTTGGACTTGGGTTATTCCTCATTATCATTGTCTAAAACATGAAGTACGCCCATGACAAGATCTCAAGGAAAGAAAGTTCGACAAGAACCATTGTCATGGTCAGGTTTGATGCGCCTTAAAAACCCCTTTTCGTAGTAAATATCTTTTGGTTAAATTTTTATTCACCAGCTGGGCAAAAGAAAAGGAAAAGAGAAACGGAACATTGGCCTATAAAACTTTTTATAAATATGAATTTCTTGCACCTAGTTATATAATGATTGTTTATTATTCATGCTATTCTGGGGAAGATATATCTGGTTTGCGTACCTGATCCTGCAACACTATCATCAACACTTTGTGATAAACTAGACTCTATGCTTTCTGGCTCCTTATCATTGGCCTCTGATTCTTTTTCTAAGGCCTGAACTGTATCATCCACATTTTGTGATGTGCTAGATTCCATGCTTTCTGGCTCCTTATCATCATCAGCCACTGCTTTCTTCTCTAATGTCTGAACTGTATCGTCCACATTCTGTGGTGTGCTAGACTCTATGCTTTCTGGCTCCTTATTGCCAGTGACCTCTGCTTCTTTCTCTACAGTCTGTACTGTACTATCAACACTAGATTCAACAGTTTCTGGCTGCTTCTCATCAGAGGCAACATTGGCACCCACAACCACCTCCTTTAAAGAAGTCTCATCACCCTCTACCGATTCATCCACCATTGAAGGGATGCTGCTCGATGCCTCATCATTGCTTACTGGTTGGTCCTGCACTTCAGCAATATTAGGTAAAGGTTCAGTTTGGTTTTTCTCTCCTATTTGCACTGAAGGTATTGGTTTTTCAGGCTGTTCTGTTGCTATCTCCCTTTCATCCAAAAATGCAGCAATATCCTTGTTCTTACGGAAAGCCAGCACAAATGGGTTCGTTGCTGTGTGGACAATCCCTTGGATAAGCTCTGTGTCCAATTTACCAGCGTCTTCTTTTTTCATTGTCAAGGTAACTTGTCCCCTTGTCATACGCAATACCCTGACACTGACTTCCTGGCCAATCTGCAGTGATGAGTCCCCCATCATGCCTGCAAATACATCATCAGATTCTTCTGATCTGGGTAGGAATCCTTCCTCACCCTCAGGAAGGGATATAAAAGCACCAGACCTGGTCAGATTTTTTACTGTGCCCTCTAGATTCTGCCCTTTAACAAACTTTGAGCTTTTTACCTCTTCTTTTCTTTGGTTGGGCTTTGAAGTGTTCCTTCGGGCAGCCTGCCTACTGCTGCTCCCAGTGGCAGGAGAATCATTCCGTTGCTGAAACTTATTCATATCATCATTTTCACGCATAGTGAGAGAAATCCGCCCTGTCTCGGTGTTTGCCTCAACTAACCTCACCTTTACTTCTTGACCAACAGATACAACACTTCCAACATCCTTAACAAAGCTGTCACTCAACTTTGAAACATGTACAAGTCCATCTGTGAAAGCTCCAAAATCAACAAAAGCACCAAATGGCTGGATTGACCTTACTTTGCCCGTAAATGTTGCACCAGGAACCAGGTCCTCATTCTTTACAGGTGGCATCTCACTTTTCCTACTGCCCTTTGAACGACTAGATTGAGCTGGAGCAGGACTTGAAACTGCTTTTGTGGAGGAATCAATTGTTTCAACTGCATCTGCTGGAATCTCTGTAACCCCATCAGAATCTTTATCAACAACAGGTGAATCTGGCTCCTCTACTGCTACATCAGTCCCTGTGGCTGATACAGTATGCGCTCCAGATCTATGGACCATAGCACAATCCCTGTGGTATTGTGGGAACAACTTAACAAAACCAGGAAGAGGCAACACAAGTCTTTGTGAGGATGATGCATATTTTGTAGATTTCCTCGACAAACTTCCATTTTTTAGACTATTATTCTTCTTTATTGAAAAAGCAGTTCCAGGAATGAGACAAATATTACTTGTAGAACACGGGAGCACAGGTGTCATGTTTACTTGAATTGCAAAGTTTGCACTGCAGCTAAACTAAACTTTTCATCCCAATCTTCACCTGTTCAGAAATGAAAAATAGATGCACTGGACTTTATTGATCTTCCCTGAAACTAAAAGATGAGAGTTCCAGTTACCACTTGCGCAAAAATCAGATGCAAAATATCTTTAACAATCATAAACAAGGGTAAAGTACTATAAGTGAACAATCAACACTTCGCAATCACATACAGAAGTACTAGTCCAGAAACATATAAAGAAATTTTCTCCTGAAATGAGCTTCATGTTCAGTAATTCACATCACAGGCTAACAGCTGTCAGCACACAATCAACAGATGACAACATCAGTTATGTCTCAGTCAATGTATCTGGTACTAACAGGCCTAATTACAGCAAAAGAAATCAAGTCTTGGTTTTTCCGTAGCAGAATAAACAATAGCAAACTTCAAAACGGCAAGAACCATTGAACTTCACGCAGAAAACTCTGGCTCATTAACACTGTTTGCAAAAACAATTCCTCTTCAAGTTCATCCTGTCTGATAAGGTTAGTTGGCAGTTCATATTGGTTCAATCAAATCATGCCCAAATGCCTAACTTGAAACAATTTCATCAAAGCAGTAGACATTGCACTCCATTCTACACAACCATCCCCAAGATTGAGGTTTACATGAAACATACATAGCTTATGTTGTTTTCTATCAAGATTCTATGACATGAACTCATGTAGACAAAAACTGGCCAAGTAATCAGACAAAGTTCTGAATTCTGTCACGAATAAAAATGGGAAACTCAAAATGTCTGGATAAGTCTGTTTTATACTGAACTCCAGCGAATTGCAAACTGTCAACTTCAATAGAGTAAGTGCATCAAAATTCCAATATCTTGATTAATTATCATAATTTTCTAGAATATCTTAGCTATATAGCTGAATAAACCTCAATGCACAAACAATTCTAAAATCTAGCAGAAAACTCCTAATTCAAATGAAACCACTCAATTGAACACTAGCACTAAGAAAATATTATAACGTTCAAAAGAAGAGGGCTGTCATATATATATTCAAAGACTAGACACTGATTTCAACAAACAGAAAGCATTACCAAATAGAAAAACTTGATAAAGGCTGACAACCACAAACAAGGTAAAACTGGCAGGTTATAATAAAAACCCACAAGATAAAAAACAGCCAACAATGCAAAGTCACAGGAACACATAAAGAAGCATCAAATTCTATGACCCATTAACAAAGAATCAAGCGAGAAGTGTACCTCCACCTCAAAAATAAAAGGAGATTTTTTTTTCTTCTTTTTTTTCAGTCTCTGTCTGGTGAAAGTGTTGAGAGCTGCCGATTGAGTAATAAATGGCCAGTAAAGACTAAAGAGAGGGAAATGAAAGGTGGGCCTTTAAATCCTTATCCAATTTCCTTTGGGTTGCATTTTCATACATGATAAACGATACTATAACTAGAGAAGATATCGGCAATCCATATATCCTCTGTCACGTTGTTCGGCTCAGCTCGGCTCCTTTCATACCTCATCAGCCTGTTCCGGACATTTTTATTATTATAAAAAAAGCTGGGGGAAAATCCATTGATACCGTAGATTATAATAATAATTCATTGGCTTTTTTTTTTACCTGGTTGTTTTTTGTTATTATTTTTTTTAATTTATTCTTTATATAATATGTTTAGTGGAGTTTAGAGTTGATAATTTATTTTAGTGTTGGTTTTTTTTTTATCATTTTCATTTTTTTTGTTATTGATTTTTTTTTAATTTAGCCCTTATATAATATATTTATGGGAAGTTTAGAGTTGATAATTTATTTTAATTTTTTATATAGTTATTACAGCATCAGAATATTTCAATGCCGTGATATTATTTAAAAATAATTGGTTAATTATAAAATAATTTTTAAAAAATAAATTAATAAGTTTTGTAAAGTTAATAAATTGGTTTACTAGGTAATTCTGGTTGTCTGATTTGCGGGTTTAGCAAAAAAAAAAATTTAATGAATTTGATTATGTGATTGTTTTTTATTATATAATTAAAAATATTTTATAAAAAAAGATGTTATTGAATTTTAAAAAGTTCATAGATCTATTGACAGATATGGCGAGCTTAAATTCTTTTATAAATTAATTTTTTATTTTATCATTTGATATTGAATTAATTAAAAATTAAGTTTTGTAATTTGTTTTGTTTTACTTTCTATAAGATTATTATAATTTTTTTTAAAATCTTGGTATTGGTTTAACACTCGATTTTACGATTGTCTATTTTTATTATTATATTGTTAAATAACCAATAATCTAAAGAGAAAAAAAAAAGCTATTAATCCTAATAGAATCTATTACTTGGTTTGCAGATTTAATGAGTTAACTCAAGTTACCTGATTCACTGGTTTAGCGTGTTTACCTATCAAACCTAATATGTGTTATTTTTAGTTTATGCTCTTTTAATTTTTTTAATTATTTTTTCATTTTACTCTTATTTAATATTGGATTGATTAAGAAATGAAATTCATGATTATTTTTTTATTTTTTATAAAATTATCATGATCTCGGATAAATATTTTTTAGAGCTGATTTCATAATTTTAAAAGCATCTAATATTATTGTGAAATTAAACAAACATAATTTATAAACAACAATAAAATTATTAAACCTACTATTATCCATAATTCATGTAGCAGGCTGACCAAGGTCGATTTAATCTTGCATCATTTTAATATAAAAAATTATTGTTTTAAAGTTTTTTATAAAGTTATATCATGTTTTTATTAGTTATCTGAGTTGTATTTGAACCTATTAAATAAAATAATTTATTTTAAATCAATTTTCAGGTGGTTTAATTCGAAACTCAAGTTAGACAAGAAGCTATATTGATTGATTTTAAAATCAAACTATTTAATTAAATTTAATGGTATGTAAAAAAGAAATTTATACTCTTAAATTTAAATTACAAAAATAATTTGATCCACAACAAAACACGAGTGAATATGTTAATAATTATTAAACTCGAATGGTCCACCATGTTAATTGGTTGGTTCATTAATCTAAAGCATAATTACAATTAAGTTTTGTTTTTCAAATAATTTTAAAAAATAACCTGGTTAAATTTGTATAATGCAAACTAGCTATTTAGTTGACTCAATAAAATCTACATGGAATATAACTGGATTAATTCTATTGAATTTTTTATTCGTAATAATGTCATTGTATTTTTTTTAAATATATTAAAATAATATTATTTTAAAATTAATCAATGTTGACTCAGCGACACCATGATTTAAATTAAACCTAGAAGTTGGAGAATCTTCGTTTGAGAGAGCTATTACTACTCCACTAGCAATTTATTTTTCACTTTTGGTTTTACAGCCGATGATGTGAGATTAAGTTATCTCTTCGATCGGTCTAATTGCTAGCATTTGTTCTGAAAGCCGCGAGCCAACAGGGAACCGGGTTAGCCAAGCTGGTCCAAGTTTCTGTCTTTCGCTATTAAATTAAAATGAAAAATAAAATGTTGGGATTTATTTATTTATTTATTTATTGTATTTTGTGATTTTATGGGTCTATGCCTAGCCTATCCCAGAAAAGAAAGAGGGCCTAAAATTAGAATGTTTTTGCATGATATAGGATGCAGGGCCCATGAATAATCTATATTGTTTTGATGCAAGTCCATTCCAGTCCTCATGGGCCTAGCATGTAGATTTTTTAATGTTTTCCGTGTGGTTTGCAAATAAAAATTCCCAGTATTGTTTCTTTATTGGGTTTATGAAAATTCATCAGAAATTTAAACAAATTTATTATTTTGATATTAAAAACATTTCTATTTTTTAAAAAATCAATAATGGGATTACACGTGCATGCTACTTGTATACAAAACTAATAAAATGAAATACATCTAACAAAGAAATTAATTTTTTTGGTAAAAAAAATATAATATTGACTTAATACAATTACAAAGTAAAATAATATATATATATATATATTTATTTATTGAGGATGTTGGAAAGCATAGGGTTATAATCTCTGAAGTAATTATAATATTATTAGTAAAAAAAAAAAAACAAAAGAAGAAGCTTATATTGGATTCCAAACATTCACCGTACCAAATACAAGGATGTTTGGCATCTCAGGTAACTTTTCTAAGGAATTTTGTCTGACTTTGCACCGAACGCCGTGTCAAACGCGAGCTCTTGAATAAGAGACCGGCTAGGGCTTGTCTAGCATCCAAAAACAAGTTGAAATTGCTACCCTTTGCTTACTTTCATTTATTTTAATCAAATTGTTAAGAATAAGAAAAAAAAACTAAATGGCATGGATAAAATATTATTCATACACATCCAATATACTACTGTGTTTATTTTTTATTTTTTTTCAAATGGTCATTGATTTTTTTTTTCAAATTAGTTCTTGGATTGTGTATTTATTGGGATCTAAAGTTCACTCACTCCTAAAATACTTTGGATTATAATGGTAATTCAATGTTTTTTTTAAAAAATCATTTCTAATATTTTATAACTTGGTAAAAATTGCATTTGTCTATTAAATTTTAAAAAATATAGCATGAATCCTAAATAATTTACTTCTTATACCTAACATGTCTAAAAAAATCAATAATTTTTATTTATTTATATTTTTATAATTATTTTCCATTTAACAACTAATGAGATAATTATCCAAACAAATACAAAAATGCTATCTATTAAATTTATTTATTTTTCCAAATTATTCCTCGGATTGTGTATTTATTGGGATTTAAAGTTTACCCACACCTAAAATATTTTGGACCATAAGAGTGATCCTAAGTGTTTTCTTTATTTCAAAGAAAATGATCTCCAACATCTTTTAATCTGGTTAAAATTGTATTTTCCTGTTAAGCTTTGAAAAATTATAGTTTATATTATATATTTTAGTGTGCCTAATAATTTACTCCTGTACATATCTAAAAAAATCAATAAATTTATTTATATTTTTTCAATTATTTTCCATTTAACAACTGAAGAGATAATAATCCAAAAAAATAACAAAAATGCCACCCATTTGATGTTTTTTCCCCGTATAAAAACCCTAAAAGCCAAGAATCAATTATTGTTATATCTCATCATCTTGAGAATCCCACCTCTCCAGAAACTGAAAGGCAAAACAAAATTGATACTATACGATCTGCCAACAACAATAAGAATCCACAAATTAAAGCATTTGTTAATAATTAATTCAAAAAAATATGAATGCATCTTTATCTTCAAGGGCAGAACAAGTTCCACCTCACAACAATTCTCGATTGGCTAGTAAAATGCTACCACCAAACGCAAAAGTTTAGAGCACAATATGCAACGATTGTTGGTAATTAACCACAATTTATCCAGTAGAGGCAGGGAGACTTCATATTTCACTGTTTCCTCTTCAGAATCAGCCCCGTTGTTTCCTCTTCTTCTTTTTTGTTGCAGTTTCTTTGCCGTCTCCTCCTCCTTCCTCTTCTTCACCAGGAACTTCAAACAACAAGGAAAAAAAAGCTCATCATCGTCATCATTCTCATCATCAGTTTCCGCACAGTTTGGAGACAACAGTGACAATTGCGGTAGCGCACAAGTTATATAATTACCTTCTCCATCGCACCCACAACACTACAGCACTACCAATAGCAGCATCGCCATCGCCACCACCTCTCCAGATCCTTAGCAAGCTGAAAGCTTCCATTGTTGGGAAGCCAGAATAAAACAATGGTACTATCCTTGTTAAAAAAAAAAAATTAGTCTTCTTAAAAACAATGATATAGTGTTTTTTTTACCAAGAAAATGCTTTTTTAATAAAGGGTAGTAATAATTAAAATAAAAGTTTGTAAAAAATTTAAATCATTTAAAATAAATAGAAAAAATATATTTTTTTTCAATCTAAACTCCATTTTCTTATTAATACATTTCTCTATTGTTTTAGCAAGAACATGCACTTTTTTTAATTTCGAGAACCATTTAAAAAAGAAAAACATTTCATGAACTTAAAAGCAAGATTAAAAATAATTTATTTTGTATGTGAATTAAGGTAAGGAAAATGAATAAATATGACAAAATAATATAAAAAATCTATTAAACAAAATTTGATTTTAAATAAACATTCACAAGCTCTTTTTTAATTTTTGTATATCTAGTATATAAAATTGAAAAACAATTTGTTAAAATCCCCATAAAAACCTATAATATTATTTAAGATCCTTGACTAAGTTAAATAATAAATGTAAAGCATCTTTTTACAATGCATTTAAATAAAAAAAAATAAAAGAAAAAAAAAAGAACCAAGCCTAAACATCCCAGCAACAAAATATAAAGGTTTGATGCATTTGAGCTTGTAAGGTTAGGCCGACACACTTATTTTATTTTTTATTTTTTACAAGGAACGGATGACATCCACGCTATCTTTTTTTTTTTTTTTGAAAAAAACATAAAGCAAACATCGTGCGTGGCTTGACAATGTTGAGCTAAGTCTATTGCAAAGTAAAATTAACAAAGGGTTTGTCTTAACTATGGAGATTTTCTCGTGACTTTCTTTCCTTTTCTTCCTATTTGGAAGCAATATTTTGAGCAACGGGTCCTCCAATTGAAGCTCCCCGAGGACCCTTTAAATCCATCTTGGCTGGAAGCCTAGATTGAGCCCTGAGGCTTGTATATCTTCCCATCGGCTTTTTACTGTAACAATTTCATCTTGTCATCGAAGAGGTGACCATGCCGGGGGGATTTATTTTTAAAAAAATTTATTTTCATTTAAGAAATCTAATAAATACAATAGAATCTCAACAAATCAATTTCTCAACAAAAAAAATCCTACAACTAGTCTAAAAAATACAAAATTAAATTAATCAAAAACATTTCTCAACCCTAATTTACCTTTTGTTTTTTTTACAAAGTAAAAACTCTAAAACATCTTAATAAAATTCTTCTCGATAAATACAATCCATTAATATTAAAATTAACTTTTTTTTGTTGTTGAGATGTAATCAATGGATGACTTTTCCTTCCATTTATCATCTTCTAGCAACACTCTTTCTCTTAAAGTCATAAACTAAAATATAAATAAAATAAAATTTGGGATTAAAATATTAAATTTTCAAACTCAAGGACCAAAAAAACAAAGAAATTATTTAGGAAAAAATCTTTAAAAATACACATCCTGAAGAATAATTAATAAAAAAAACTTATGTTGTTGCTCCTTCAAATTTACTCCTTGAAATTTTATTTTTCATAAGCAATAAAACTATTTTTTTCTGTAAAATTGATTATCAATTCAATATCACAATATTGATAAAAAAAAGTAATAAAAAGAATGAATTAGAAAAAAATCACTTATAAGTAACCGTACTAAAAAAAATCGTACAGGCAAAAAAATAAAAAATAAAAACCACCGAGAGAATCCATAATAAGATGAGTGTCCATAAAATGTTTTCACAATAAAACTTTGATCTAATTTAGGTTTCTTTTAGTTCAATTTAATTGTCTGTGTACCGAGGCTGTGAGTTGGGTTGGGTCAAATGAGATTGGCTATAGGGTAAGCAGCATTTAGATTAGTATAACGGAGGTTGAAAACACGACAGAATAATATGCAAGAGAAGAACAGAACAATCTTAAAATATAGGATAATTTTGAAGAAAAAAACACAACCTCTAACGTCCCGTTGTCTCCACTCTCCAGGGGACCTTGTATAGAAATTCGACCAGAATTAGATTGTCTTTGTTCATCAATCCAAAATTACCTTAGAATTTTGGCCATGCATAGGAGATTAGCTGTGAACTGTTTTTAGCCATTATTATAAAATCTAAATCAGTTTAACAAGTTAACCCAAGATTTTATCAATAAAGTATCTACATTAATCTAGATTAAAAAAAAAAAAATCTTGAATCAGCTAGTTAAAAATTCAAGTTAACTTGATGATACTATCAACTCGTGTATAACGTGATAAAAACTTAGTAATTAATATGTTGTTAATTATTAAAAACAATATCTTTGTTAAAAAAAAAACTTGGTTGAGATGATTTAAAACTAAAGTTAATATGGTAATTTAATTGATTTATTTTTAACTTGTTAAAAATCTAATTATATATATATATATATATTAATTTTTTAAATTAAAATAACTTTATTTTAATTTTTTTTTAAATCAACTTGGATCAAACTTTCCGGGTTTGCTCCAAATCAAATCTTAAAAGTTCCTAATATACCGGTCTAGAATCGTGGTTCCAAACTCTACCGTATTTTGAAACCATTTTAGACGCAAGAAAGAAAACTGTACTTTAATGGATTATTGGCATTAATTCATCTTTCTATTTCTTACATTTTCTTATTATGACCATTTTAATCTCTTTTTCTTATTTATCTAATCCCCCTCCTCCATCAAGTTTTTCCCCCATTTTTCGTAAGTATGTACGAGTGTTCTGGCTTGTCAGTAAAATCGTCATGTGTTAAGAATAATAATTATTATTATTTTCCTCCATTTAAGAAAAATATACTAATGATTTATAATAAATAATAAAAAGAAAGGTGAAATGTTCCTTCTAAAAAATACAATCAAACGATGAAAATAAAAGAATGAGTATTAAAATCAATAAAAAAATTATATTATTTTTAAAAAATAAGATGGCTCATTGCTTATTTGACAATGTGGTTATAATTATTTTTTAAATAATTTTTCATGTTAAAATATATATTAATAATTTTTTTATTTTTAAAAAATTATTTTTAACATCAACACATTAAAAATAATTTGAAAACACTAAAGAAATATTAATTTGAACTAAATAAAAAATTAAAAATTAAAAAAATTAAAAATACTTTTGAAACATAGAAACAAATAGGCTATAAAATCACTAGGGATTCACATAAAAATTCCTTTTTCTTGTCCCTCACATTTTTTTATCCCTCAATTATTTTTATTTTTATTTAGTGATTTAAAATTTTGATGATTTTAACTGGTGTAGGAGAATTTTTTTATATGATTTTATATTATTAAAAAAATATAATATTACTCTATTTAGCAAAATAAAATTCAATTTTATTTATTTAAAAGAATTAGAATTTTGATGGTATAATTTGAAACTTAAGTAGATGTTCAATCTTCTTTTTTATTGATAATATCATGGACTGATTTGAATAAGAAGGGGAAGAGTTCATGTCGTCACTCAACTTTTTTTTTTAATTTAATTCTTTCAAGTTATTTTTACTTAGAATTTAACTTAATAGTTTGTTTTGGTTTCCTAAATATAATGATATCATAATATTGAAAAAAGATTAATCTGGTGCTTGCTTAATGCTTAATTTGGTAAAATAAAATAAAATCGTGTCAATGTAAAATAACTACAAGTTAAGCAGTGGTGAGACCTTGATAACAATTTTTTCTTTGGATTTTATGTTAGTATAGCTGAAATCAAAAAGCATCATGTCATTTTATTTTTATATTAAATTTTATTTTTATTTCTTTGATGGTTATTTTTGTTTTGAGTTTTTTTATTTTTTTTAATATCATTGTTCAACATTAAATTATTTGATAAGCGAGCTTTATGATTATTTTTTTATAGGTTAATCTTAATTTCATGACCTATCTCAGGAGTTTGAATTTTTTTTTTTACCTTAAAATTACTTAAAAAAACATATATGAGCTCAATAAGATTTTTATTTATTCATTTTGGGTTGATTTTGAATTTTAAGATAGTTTTTTAGGTCATGAATGAGTTTATCAAGTTGTCTAAAATTTTTTATGTTAAAATGAATTGAAAAAGTAATTTTTGAATTAAAAAACTTCTCTCTTGATTTTTCAACCACTATGATGACTAAAAACTAGACAATATCAAACAATATATCATTTGCTTCACTATAGTAGAAACTGGGTAATATTAGACAACATATCATCTTTCCCACCATATAATGCATTGTCTTATTTTTTTCTTCAAAAAAATTAAAGCAAATGACATTAAAAAATAAAATTAAAAGCCCAAGCATACAGGCCTACTCTTTTAGGCCCGTGCGTGAACCCTTACTAGATGGGCCAAGCTCACTAGCCTAACTTATCAAACCTGTAGTACTTGGTCTTTTACTTTTTTTTAATGTTTTTTTAATTAATATCTTTTTATATGTATTTCTTCCAAATAATTTTTAATTTTAATTAATATTGTTATTCTCTTCTTCTTTTTATTTATCTAATCTCTTTTAAATAATTGTTATTTTTTTAATTATTTTGTATACATATAATTGTTTGAGAGATTTTTCTAATTCATCTATGTTTTTTATGTTTTATATTAAAAAATTAAAAGTCCGATATAGATTAAGATACTTAACCTCATAACTTAGATCTTTAATATGGTTGTCTTCAACGAATTTGTTTACAAAAATTGATTTCTTACTAAATTAAATAATAATAAAAATAAATACATATAAAAATTAATTAAATAAACTAAAAGGCAATAAGATATCATATAAGGTTACACATATTAAAAATATTATCTGAAAATAAATATTTTTTATTTTAAAAAAATAAATTTTATTTCATCTTTATCTATCATTGATGACTTTTTATTTATTTATTTATAAACACATATAGTTTTTAATTTATTTTATTATATATATATATAATTTCTTCAATTTACACTTTTAATTTTTTATATATAAAAAATTCATTGAAAAAATTGTATCTTTATTTTCTTAAAAAAAAAAAAACTTGGAGCGGCAGGAAGCTTCAAATAGCTAGTATATTAATATATCCATGCGAATATGAAGTTCCCTAGTGATCACCAAATTCAACAGCCGGCATCTAAAATTTTGTAATTAAAAAAAAACAATAATTTGAAAAAAAAAGAGAGACAGAGAGCCTCGACCATAGATACTTGGCTTGATTCTTTCTATTAATTGTCCGAAAAATAGAAACTAATCAACCCATTATTTTTCAAAATCTCTCCTTCATCTGTTTTTTTCTTCTTCTTTTCTTTCTAATATCAGTCGCACTTGACTTCTTGATTCAATGATTCCAGAAAAAAAATCAACTCCAGGTTAAATGAGTAATCCGATAAATCTACAAGATACCAATTCCCGTAACTCCAATTAAAGAAAATAATTAACCTTCCCTCTAATTATCTATAAATTAAAAGCACAGACACCACCAACGTATCCAGAACCCTCATCCACCAGTCACCAGAAGTGGCAGCCCTGCTTACAACCGTTGCAAACATCGTCGGTCACAACAGCAGCGCTGCCTTCAGCCCCTACGAAAACCTCCTCCTCCATCGCATTTCTACATAACCCAATTATATCAAAATATTTGACAAACCCATGTACCCCACTATGCAGTGAACAACCAGCGTCTCCAATATCTCAAGACACGCCGACAAACACCATCCTTACATCTCAATGATGAGAAAGAGAGAAGCGGATACCATGACGTCGATAAAGAAATAGAAAAGAGAGAGAAAGAAACGGATCCCTTCGCAATAATAAATATATAGAAACACGAGGGAGAGGCAATAGTGAGAGAGGAGCAGTGAGATGAAGAAGCCGGTGATCATTGTCATGGACTGGAAAGAGGAGGCAGAGATGGGAGATCCCCCCCACCAATGATTGTTGATTGGTGTTGAACCGAGAAGACAGAAATTAAGAGTAATGTTCAAATTCCGACACTAGCTTTTTCTTCTTCTTTTTTCACTTTTTAAATTTCTTCTTCTTTTTATTCAATTTTCTAAAGCTTTTCCTTAAAATGAAAACCGTTGAAGAGTGATTTTGAGTAGTTTGTTTTTTATTGTTCGGAGATAAAAAGATTAAAAAAATTGAGATAAAAGATATATATATATATATATATAAAGAAATACAAAAATATATATTGCCTTTTTCTTATTTAGAAAAAATATAAATAAAACTATTAAATAGATAATTTTTTTTTTATCCATACAACTAAACATACTTTTATCCTTTATATATGTGTATGTATGTATGTATTTTCTGTCTTGTAATAATAACAAGACAACCTAACTAGTGGCATGTCAAGTAAAGCAAAACATGGAAAAAAATAGACAAAAAATCCATATTAAAAATGTCTAGAATTAAAAAAAACATATCAATTAAAGAAAAGATATAAAGGTTAAATTAATAAAATATAAAAAATAAAGGGACCCATTATATCATTAAATGCACTATAATAGTTTTAACTAAACATGCCATCAAATTATATACCCGTAAGAAATATAATTAGATTAAAAAAACTAGATAATTATCTCATATTGCTATGTGGAGACCAATATTGATAACATGTTTTTTAATTAAAAAAATAATCAAGTACTCAAACCTGCTTTTTTTACTTGGATAAAAATTAAACAAAAAGAAGAAGAAGAGTTGTTAACTTGCACAGGGTATCTTGAGAAGCTTGATTGTGATAAATAGGGTAGAATAGGAGTAATGAGTTGCCACTAATTTTATAATAACTAGCAATCTAATTGATTTTTAAAAATTAAAGGTAATAAGTTGGTTATATAACATGGAATATTACAATCATCTTATATATTCTATTTAAAATAAGCTATATTATATTTGTTTTTTAAAATGATAAAATTACCTCTTGCTAAGAATTTGTATAAATTGATATATGTTGATTTATGATAAAGAACCATTAAAACATAAAATAGTGATTTGAGATTTAAACTTGGAAATGAAGCTCAATTATCACTTTTAAAATATGAATGTTGGATTTGAGATGACAGTAAATGATAAAAATTGTTTTAAAAAAAAACTTAAAAACTATTATTCACTCTCTCTTAATAGTTGTATATATATTAATATCGATCTAGTCCTAATTCACTTGTCATATTGAAAAGGCTAAGAACATGAAAACCGAAAAAAAGCCATACACACCAACAATGGATATTAGCTTATTTATCTTCAATGCAACATTTGAATTACAAGTTATAATTTCTACACCAATTTTGAGAGGCGAAGAGCATACAAATCATTAAAAGAAGCAACAAATATGAAAAAACAAACAAATAAACAAACACTTATTCCAATATTTACATAGAGAGATTTATTTACTTTTAATATGACATCCAAGAAAAAACATAATTAGAATTTATAATTTCTTGGCTAATTTCTACTTATGAGAAAAATACAAATCATCAAAAGATAAGTAAGAATAAATTTTATTGACAACAAATATTTACATACAAAATCAACTTGATTACTCTTAATGTGACATCTAAAGAAATACCAAATTAAAATTCACAATTCATGAACCAATTTTGAGTTATGAGAAAAATACAAATTATAAACGAATATAACTCCCAACAAACAAATAAATAAACATTCATCATATTAAAACTAAATTGTTAGATCTTGGATAAGCTGTTTTCACTACTAGAAAATCAATAAATAAAAATAAAAATACTCAGAAAATATTTTTTTAGTAAATTACCGACATATTTTACCAATGAAAATATTCTCTCGGTATTAATCAAGGGAATTATAATAGAGAAAAATTAAAATAAAAAAATAATGACATGCTATATTAACAAAAGTCGTCAATAATATTTGACGGTTTTTGAATTTTGTTTTATTAAATTTAAATTTTAAATTAAATAGTACAAACAGAATCACCGATGCAATGATTAAAAATATTAATATTTTATTATTCATTAGTAAAATTGTCGGTAAAATGCTCCAATAAAAAGCTTTGAATCCCTAATTTCACATCAAACCTGGCTCCTTTCTTCTTCTTCTTTTTCTTCTCTCCTCTCCTCCATGCTCATGTATGTCTTTTTCTTTTTTTTTTCTTTTCTCTCCTCGACTCCTTCTTTTCTCTTTTATGCTCAGACATGTTTTCTTCCTCTTCTTTATTTTTTCTTCGTAGTTTTTTTTTAATTAGTATACTTTACAAAAAAAATTCTCTTTTTAGCTTCACTTTCAACTATATTAAGGTAAAAAAATTCTTTTTTTTTTTCGTGTTTTTTTCAATATATTTTTTTCTTTATTATTTTTAATAATTGTATAATATTGTTGTAGGATTTTTTTTCATATGAGATCAATTTTTAGTTGATTTACTTATAGGATTTTTAATTTATTTTTGTATGAGTTTTTTTAGTTGAATTTATTTTTTTATGTTATTTATTTGTTGCAAATTTATTTGAGTTGATTTTCTTCTTCTTCTTTCCAAACATTTTGAGTATGATAGAGTGTTGATTAATATTAATTTAATTATTTTATAGTTTGGTAAAATATATTTTTAAAAAATATTTTTAAATAATTACCGATAAAATTACATATGGTATTTTTTTCAAGAGAAATGTCAATGGAATAAAGTAGATAATTTTTTTGCTTACTTTTTTCGTCAGTAAATTCATCGGTAATAATATTTTTTATTATCAATAGATAAAAAAATTATTGATAAAAGATTCATTGACGGAGCATTTTCATCAATGATTTCATTAGTAAATTAATTACCAATAGAATGATAATGCAAACACCAAAGGAATTTATCTAAAGATTATGGTAGTGTTCATTCCCGTCCTCCTAACCCATATATAAGTATAAATTTCAACCATGTGCGGACCCCAACACTTCAAATATTCACCATCTCTCTCACACACACATCAAAAAATATTACAAATGAGCTGGGTAGTTGTTACATGTGGTCGTCATGTACTATGACATCGTCTGAGTTCGTGAATAGCGATGTATGCAATCCAATCACTCAGTGCTAGATCTAAAAAAAATACAGAAAAAAAAATTGGTCTATAATGGTAATTGTGATTTCTACATCAATTTTTATGGATAGAAAAGCTATAGTTTTGGGTTGATTTTGTATGGATTTGGCTTTTTTTTAGACGTATCTAGTTTTTAGATTGATAATAAATGAAAAGGAAAGACATGTGGTGAAAACTAGGTTATGATCGGTTCAATAATGACTATGAGTGGTTTTTATAGCAAGTTTAAATTAGTGACATTAGGAGTTTATTTTGTTGAGAATGATGATTGATTGCTATTATTGTGAAATGCGATGGTGGTAAAGAAATTTGTTTTAGGTTAATGGTTATTGAAGTGGTGTTGTAGTTACTATGTAGGCTAGCAAGGATGAAAAAAGTTGTAATGACTCGATGAAGAAGGAGATAAAGGGTTGTGTATGGTGGGTTTATAAGTATAACAACGGTGGCTAGTTTGTGATATGAAAGGTAAAAAAAAGTTTAGATAAGTTGTTATTGAGGCTAGAATAGAAGAAAAGGAACAAAGTCGGTAGCTAGGTTTTTTTTTTCTAGTTATGTTTTTTTTTTATTCTCTTATAATTTCTTTTTCTCTCTATTTTTTTGTATTTTTTTATGTGTTTCTCTTTGTCTTTGATATATTCATAGCCATTTTCTATTTGTCTTTTGATCACCTCTTATTACTTATCTTTTTATCTTTCCATCTTTCAATTTTTTATCTCATAATTGTTTTAGAAAGTGGTTCAAACTTTTATATTTATTTTGATTCATATTTCTTTTCTTGTTTTTTTCACTCCATAATCTTATTCTTTTTTTTTTAGTTTTTTTTAATATATTTCAAACAAAGAGTCAAAATGAGTTATGACATTACCAACATCTTTTATTGACCTGACTTAACTCATATTAATCTATCAAATCTATAAGTTAGTTTATCAACCTATATAGGTTTAATAACTTTATTTTAAAAAAAAATTATTAGTTTATTTTTTTATTAACTTCCATGATAACAAAATATATGATCACAAGAAAAAATAAAAAATATTTTCTTCAAAAAATCATGCTATGTTGTATATAAAAAATGATTTGCTCATATTATAAAAAATATTATAATTTTATTTAAAAATAAATTAAATCAAATGATGCTTAATAAAATAATATAAAAAATATATTATTAATTAATTTCAAAACTCAGTAAAATGATATTATACATTAATTTATTTTTTAAAATTTAAATTTAAGTTGAAGAAAAACAAAATAAACTAAAAATGAATCAGATATTAGAGTTGGATGGCCCATTTAAAATAAACTCGGGTATGTGGGCTTGCCAAGGCCAACCTGCACATCACGGCCTTCTTCTTTTTAAGGGGTGGATGATATATTATTCATCTTTTTTTAATTTTTTAAATAATTATAAATAATATATTATTTATTGATTTTAATTATTATAGAAGAAATTAAAAATTTATTTTTAATCTATTTTATTTAAAACATCCAATAAATATCAATAAAACCTCTATAAACTGGTATATTGACTTAAAACTTCCCAAACTATATCTTAAAATATAAAATCAAGTAAAAAAAACTTTCCTCTCCATCAACCCCAATCCAAAGAGAAGAAAAGAAAAGGCTCTATTTTAATTACACAGTACTCAACCTTATTAAAATTCCAGATCAAGTGGCATGTTGATTAAGGGAACATTTTGGATTTTCAAATCAACAGCATGAGAAATTAAATCCAAAAGCACCGGGGATGTTGGTTCTCGAAGGTTGTGGGAGACAATGGCATTAATGGTGTCCCAATTCCAAGTCATACGTGGGTCCATTTCCAGGATTGCATAATGCAAAGGATGCCAAGTGTTGAGTTCCATTGAGTGCCCAACATAGGTGACATGAGGACTTGGGAGTTACCTTCCTGGTTTTCAAGGTCCCCGATTCCAGTTGTACCAGGAGCCCGTTTATCCTAATTACAAATAAACATTTCATAGAGACTTCTTGCGAACTAATTTATAATACAAAGAAATCTTTCATTTATTCTAAATATGGATTCATTGGGATTATTTTTTTGCCCAAGATTTGCAATTAAGCTTATGGTGGAAGATCTAGGAATCTATAAGATTCATGGACTCAATCATGGATATTTATTTAAGCTTGGACCCTACCTAAAGCATTTTTTCGCACAGCTTAACCTCACATGATGCACCAACCTACAAGTTGTTACGTGGCTTGTGTATAATTTAGTTTTTCTGCACATGCACATATTTGTATATTGGTGATCGCTTTGTTGTAATTATGATATGAAATCCTCAGATTTAATGGCGGCATTTTGCTAGAAAACAAATATATACCAAGTAAATTAAAAAATGGGAAAAGAAAGAAGAAGAAGAAGAAGCGGTTATCTAGCTTTTCTCTCCCTCTTTAATTTGATATCTTATCACTTAAATTCATGTACAAACTAATGTGTCGATTTATAATTAATAAAATATGGATCCTATGATTTTTAAACAACTAATCCTTCGTATATATATAAAAAATAAATGTCTCATGTATTTGCATAAAAAACTTATATGAAAAGTTTGTTTATACATTGAACATTACTCATTTATTACAAGGGTTAAGAATCCCACAATTAAGCTAAGAAGCACGACATAAACGGAACATCGCAACCCCTGAAATCGAGTCAGATGGACTGAAAAAAGATATGATTTAAATAATTTTAAAAAATAAAAAATGAATTCAATATATCAATTTGTTCATGTAGCTCCATTTAAGAACTAAGCGATAGATATTAATTTCTAAAATATGAAAGATTTTTCCATAGCATATTTTCTAATCTCCCAATATCACGGTATACATTAATAATCATCTACACTTACCTAGGGATATTGATTTAGAAATTATTCCCATGTTCGGTAACTATGCCTTGATTTTGCTTTGAAAATGCATGACATTTAGCAGATGCGAAAATACTGGGATCCATCCTTTTTTAAGAACCTTGAGGAAAGTTTCTAATATTTAATTTTACTTCAACAGTTCTGAGAACACAGAGTCTACGATCACACATGCATGGACGCCTGCACCCTCTCAACTTCACAGTATGATCCATGGAAACACATTAATTTGGTGTTCAGATGAAGGGAAAAAAAGGGAAAAAAAGAGAGGAACACCTTCACCACAGATAAAGGGTTTAATTCTTTACGAGTCCCCGTGTAGGAGTATAAAAAAATCGCAAAAAATCAACATGAGAATCGTATATATAATATAGGATTTGGTGAATGGATTTGGAACTATGTAAACACGTAGACAGCGTTTTCCAAGGGACTTGTTTATGCATATATATACTTGCTTTGTAGATCATGTGGAGTAATATAGTGCACCCTGGCTTGTTCTGTAAGAGTTTGCATGTGCCCACAATCTACAGTAGATATGATATTCTCTACATCTCTCTCCACTAAACTTTGTCTAGTTTGTTCTTCTTTTTTCCTTTTTATTTTTTCCTTTCCCGATATTATATGATACTGTTGAGTAGATCATTCATCAAATCACACCTAATCCCTCCTTTCATTATCCTCCTTGCTCACATATACGTGCATTCACTCATATTACATCCACATGGGATGATAAATTAATCGATGGTGAAGAGAGGAGATCTCGAAAAGAGTATTTAGAGGTCCCAATATGCTATTTGAGCTCTCGCACAGACTCACTCCTTGAGAAAATCCACCAAAAAAAAAAAAAAAAACTCGATCGATAGTAACTGTGTGTAATATATGAATAATTAGATTACATAATGACAAACCTCTATGGGGCAGGTATGTGAACCATCTGATTCACGGCATAATTTAATAACAATGAACATATTTTTTTTTATATATAAAAAACAGTATTGTATTTCTTTTGACTTTGTTGTTCAGAGGTTGCCTCAAGCATTGGTAATCGAATAGTTTTATGGAGACCACGGAAATGCGGACTCAGGCGAGTGGTATTGGATTTAAATGCAGCTTCAAAAAAGTTAGCGTATAATTTTATTTTATTTTTTTGTGTGTAAGAAGTCAGTGATGGAAGACCATTTTTATATGGACAAGAGACCTACGGAGTTGGGATTTATAATTTAACTAATATAAAATAGCCATACCCTAATGTATATTGACTTTGAACCGTGAATATTGTTCTATTCAATGCATATATCATCAATATATTCGACTTCTAATCTCATGCTGCCATGTTTGCCACAAACAAACATTGAATTCAATCTCATTAGTCCATCTAGCTTTAATTATCATAATTAATATTATTGATTAATTAAGACAAACTACTTTTTTTCTTACAAAAACATCGTATCATATAAAATCAAATCACACAACGTAATTAAACTCATAAATGTAATTAAGCTCACCAATAATTTAGCTTTTATTATTATCATCATCAATTTTATTAAAAACATAAACTATTTAGACAGTCACCATAAAAAAGAGATAAAAAAACTTATATTGAGAATTTTTTAAAAAACATTTAAAGAAAATAGATGAAATAAATCAAAATCATATCAGTAAGTTCCTGTCTAAAACTTAATATTATTTTGGATTAGCAATGTGTGTGTGTGTGTGTGTGTGTATAGCGGTGTCGGAGGATAAAAGCTTTCAAGCTAATCCACTTTTCTTTTACGTGGGTGACTTATTAAGAACTGAACATGTACAATAGGCTGGCAAATCAATATTTCATGGTACATGTTGAATCTCGCTGCCTCATTTTGTGGTCAAAATCAATGTTGAGGGCTACAACACCATGAAGCGGTATGGTTTATTAATTTAAGAAACAAGGGGATAGATGCGTGCTAGTAAACTCGTGGAGTAGGTTTTAATTTAGCAACTTCTGAGGTTCGGCATGGAATATAATATAATAATATTATATAAACTTTTCGTAATCATATTTAACCTATAATTTACGGATGATTTGATTTTAATTATATATAAAAAGAAATTGAAGTGTCATTGGAAGGGAAAGGTGGGGTCTTGGGTAATTGCATGAGTTCACATGTCTGTTTAAGAAAATTGGAGGATTCTCACTTTCCACCACACAACAACTCATAACCTATGACCCACAAATCATGCGTTAAACAGCTCAATTAGATTTGGTTCCTCCCTACCCACTTCATAACACGATATACACTTATCTGCTTCAAAATTACCACGATCTTCAGCTAAAAAACAAAAGATTTAGTTAGCATCTCATTAATTTCCCACTGATCTTAATTAAATTCGGGGATTTTGGACTCCTTTGAGCAACATATATCTTTCGCATTGAAGGCATTTTCATGAAAAACGCTCGAAGAAAGAAGATTAGGGAATATTAATGATCATAACCACTTTGGGTTAGAATGCCGAGAAATCTCCCCTCTGATCATTACAAAGAAATCCCTCAGAAGCTGCAAACAAGATTTCTTGAATCTATAATGGTTAAGATCGATTTGGTCTCCCTCAACTCTTAATGGAATAAACGTTTATTGTATAATTATTATTTAATGAGTTGCTCAATACAGTTTTTACAGCTGGGGCTTTTTAGGGTTTTGTCAGCTATGCCTCACAAACGGGACCACCATAGTCATCCCCCCCAAAACAAAAAAATATTTACTAGAACCATCTAGGTGGTGGCCAAGTGGTAAGGACTTGGGATCAAGGGGTTTGCTCCCTCTATAATTTCAGGTTCGAGTCCTTGGTTGCTCATATGATGGCCACTGGAGGCTTACATGGTCGTTAATTTCAGGGCCCGTGGGATTAGTCGTGGTACGTGAAAGCTGGCCCAGACACCCACGTTAATCTAAAAAAAATATTTACTAGATCAATACCACCATTAATGCAATTCTAACCCCCACCATCCTTTGGAGAGCGTGTTATATATATATATATATATATAGGAAAGAACATGAGATAAAGTTGAGCAATATTTTAATTAACATCTAGCTAAACAAGTACAAAATGAAAGCAATTTTTTATATAAAAAATGTAAAGGGTCATGCTCCTTGCTGATGTTCTGTGAATGTCCTTATGCGGAAGCCAAATTCAAGAAGTATAGTGACTTCATTATTGATCTTCTTCTTTTTTGAGACAGTATTAGTCCAAGCTTAATTCTAAATTACTGGGTTGAAGGGTTGAAGGTTATATATATTGTATATCACTACAAGTTGAAATAATTTAATCAATTTTCGTTTTTTAATGAGATTAACATTTTAATTTAATTATCACTTGAGTTGCAACTTAATTAAACGAGAAAAAAAAAAGATTCTAGAAATGTTGTATTAGTTTTGTCCCGATCCATTAATTAATTAATTAATTAGGAACGCTCTATGGTGGCGCGTTAAGCAGCATCGAATGATATGGTTAATCGAAGATTTTTAGAATTTTAAACACGCTAAAGAAAGATAATCACTTTCAAGTCATGCTAAGTGGAGGCAAGTGTCATAAATATCATTTTTTAAAGAATTTTTTTTAATAAATATATTAAAATAATATTTTTTATTTTTTAAAATTTATTTAATTAAAATGATTTTAAAAAATTAATTAAAAAATCAAATTTTAACAATAAAAAAACAGGTTAAACATCAATGTCAAAAAGCCTATAGTCTACAAAGAGCATAACCAGAGAAAATAAATTAAATTAAGTAATTAGCTACAATAATATAATATAGAAATGGTCATTAAAGATTGTAATATTAAAACAATTTATGGGAGTTCTAAAAAAGAGGCAAGAGAGAGGGGGAGGGAGGGGAGCATAAAATCTAAGTATATATTTCTATTAAATCTGCACACAATCTGATCCAGCGATGCAATAATTACTAGGGTATCAAACAGCTTAAAAAGGGTCTTGGAGATCTCCGATTCCTCAGCACTAGTTTGCCTGCAGAAAGTTTTTGTTTTTCTAGCCAGAGAAAGCTCTGGGATTTGCAAAGCAAAGCTGAGACATACAGTACCTCAATTCTCTTGCATACAGCTCACATCATCTCTCTCTCTCTCTCTCTCTCTCTCTCTCCCTTTTTCTCGCACACAAATTAAGAAGCAAGAAGAGAAGAAAATATCATGGATAGCGGTTATTTTGGAGAGCCTAACTTTGGAAATAATGAAAGAGGTGGCTCTTCGAGGAAAGGCAAGAAGAGCAATTCAGACAAGCCTAAGCAACCACAGAGAGGCCTTGGTGTTGCTCAATTGGAAAAGATCAGATTACATGGCCAAATGGGCTGCAATTACCATCCCTCCCTTCACAGTACTCCTTACCCTACAACTTTCAACCAGCAGGTATTCCTCTCCTTTTCCCTCTCCACCTCTCTCTTGATCAGTACTGATGTGCATAATTAAGCTCAGTTTTTATAGGGTTTGTAGAAGTTTGTGGAGTACGGACTTGATATACAAGTATGTTGGTTGATGTACGTGCAGGAGGATATAGGAGTGCACACAGGATATTCATCAGCACCATCCTCCTCTTTTTCTTACTCTTCATCAGCAGCAGCAACCTCGGCTTCCTATGGCTACCCCCACACCATGGTATAGGAATTTGCTTTCCTTATCTCTTCCTTTCTTTAATTATTTATTTGTAGAATTGATAACCCTAAATTTCATTCTAGTCAAAATTGCGTATATGAGCTCACATCTTGAATGGAAATCAATCGTGTGTGAGCATCAATATATACAAATCCTCACTTTACACAACTGTGCATCTTGAATGAATTTGATATAGATTAGTACTAGTGATGAGGAAAATAGAAAGAAGAAGAACAAATTTAATTAGTTTCAACCAATTGGATTTTCATTAACGTTTAGAAAGTAGTCCTCTCCATCATCATCATCATCATCATCATCATCATCATCATCATCATCATCATCATCATCATCTGAGTCTTGGTTAATTCGAATTAAATTACAAAGTACATGCTTCCAATTTCGAAATAATTTCCCGTACAAGAACTCTTCAAGGGATCTTATTATTCCCCTTGGAAGCTTAATTTTATTTTATTTATTCTTGTTTCTGTATTGTTACGTAAACTTAATTTTGTTTAGTTATTCATTTACACAAACCCTAGTTCCATGCCTGTGAAATATGTATATGTATATATATATATATATATGAATATTCCACACCATGTCATCTTTTCTCGTAATGTAGCAAGGAGGGGGAGCTTAAATTAATTAGTCTGACATTTGCTTTCCCACTATATGCCTTGTCCGAAAATCATCAATCTTACTTGGTATTGCAGATGGGGATCGGTGATTATGATGGAACGAATATCAGATATGGCGATTCTCAACCCTCAACTGCAGCAAGGTAATTAATCTCCTATACAGTTTGATTTAATTCTAGAGATAAGGGCTTGTTTGTTGGAGCAAGTTCTAGAATTTCATGTCTTTCCTTGGAAGTTTGCTAAACTTTAGTTACACTAGATAGGTTTCTAATGAATCAATATCTTTAATTTCTTTATACATTAGTTGGAATTCCGGACATGGATTCCGTGAGGCTCAACATTTTGCACAACCAAATTCAACTAGACACCTTTTGCCTCTACAAGCTGAGGTAATTAATGCCTCTATCCTCCATAAATTTCCACGTAAAATAAGATTCTCAAGCTAGGATTCTGGTAATGTGATACATCATGTTTTGACATCAATCTCTTTCATGATCTTGTTAATTAGGACACACCGCCAAAAAAGAGCAAGAAAAACCGAAGTAGCTCAATGGGCTCCAGCAGTCAAAATTCTGAAGCAAGTGACACTCAAGAGCTAGATTTGGAGCTCAGATTGTCTATTTAATCATCATTCTTCTGCCAATTAAAATCGAGGATTCTTTTTATGCTCTTAATTGTTGATTGGAAGTTATAATGATGATTGGCTTGGCTTTGGAAAACTGCACCACAAGGTAGGAAATGTTGATATGAAAGAGCATGAACTTTCATTTGAAAGGGATCTTAATTATGTAATTAAAGATCATGGATTCACTTTCTGCATAAGAAAATGAAATTTTCTTCTTGTTCGTGAAATGTCAAAGAAACGAGAAAATTATAGTAATCATCCAGAATTCTTGCTTTCGTTCATGTCTACCAGTCAGCATCTAGCAAATCACAGTTTCCTTGATGAAACATATCTAACTCATAGGATGATGAATGCTTCTGTTCTCTTACCCTCTTTTGTTCAATAGCACTAATTAACTTTATTAAAGAAGATAAAAGAGAGATCAATAAGAATAAAACAGGTTAAACCTTCTAAAAGGGTGATTAATCAGAGCTGGCTATTGACGAAAAAGTGATGGACGACCTTGGAATCTCCACGTAATTTCTTTTCCTGAGTGAAAAACTGATGCATTGTCAAGGAAAACTGAGCATGGAATGGATTGATTATAACACTTTGATGACGGAGCACTGTTAATCAGGTGGGTGCATAAATGACAATTGCAACTAGCTAGTACTAGATTCCAAATTCATTACCTTTCATAGGCTTCATGTTGCTTATCAAAAAAAATATTCCAAATTCATGAGATTTAAATTTTAGTCTAATTTCTCTTACACGAGGAAAGATTGATGTTGAAATTCAATGACATATCCATAATTGAAACCAAAGAAATGCAAGATAGTTATAAATGACTAATTCAATTTAAAATTTTAAACTATTAAATAAAATTTTAAGATATCATTTGCAAATAGTTCTTTAATTAAAAGTTTTTTAGATTTAAAATTTATATAGACTTATACTATTTTATATTTAATTTTTATAAAATAAATAGAAATGATGAAATTCAAATTTTTAATCGATCAAGGTTTTGATATCATGTTAAAAACTTAATTTAACTTAAAAATTTAAATTATTAAATAAAATTTTTAAACATAATTTATATTATTCTGTAAACAAAACAACACTACTACAAATATATAGAATTACAAATATATATATATAGCCTAGTTATTTCCCATCGCAAATCTCATTTCCGTGTCACGGCTTCAACTCTATATTCCAAGGGCTCCAGGGTCTATTTATTTTTGTGTTTTAAAAATATTTTTAAAAAAATTTAAAATTTTTATTTACTTTAAATTAATATATTTTTAAATTATTTTGATGTGCTGATATCAAAAATAATTTTTTTAAATAAAAAAGTTATTATCATGCATTTTAAAACAAAAAATTATTTTAAATAGGAAATTGAATTTCAGGTTTTATGTATTTAGTACAAACCATACACAAGTAGCTCTCGACTGGCAAGTTTAGCTGTTACGTGATGCTCTAATTAATAGGATTGAAACTCCTAACTAGGTGATTAAGAATATTATAATATTATGCTAAAAAATTACTCCATATTCAAAAAGTCTAAGCTGGTAATTAAGAACTTAAGATCAGCAACAGTAAGAAAACACGGAAAGCAAGCACACTGGCTGCCTCTCAGTACCCTTTACTCATGATCTCTCAACTTCCCTGATGATCTGTTTCACAAAAAAAGCAAAGCTTTCTTCCATTGAAGCTAGTCTGATTTCTGTCAAAGGGGGGCGAAATAAGCGATGGTGGTTATTACAAAACATAGAAATTTATTCATTGAAGTTGGCCTTGGGAGAGAGATGTCACCTTTGTTGAAGTTGCTTCGTTAAAGGCACAAGAATCTCAATGGAGGCAATTTAGTCTTGAAAATATTTGTAAGACACTCAGCATCCCTTGGTTTGAACTTTATAAAATCTCCCAATTCATTGCAAGGGGTCAGGAGGCATGTTTCACACCGGGAAAGTAAATTCTTGATGGTGTCTTAACAGTGTAGATACATGCTTCCATTGATTTTCAACTTTTATCTTCAAGCTGGAGCAAAGTAAGGAACTTTATTTTATTTTTTAATGTGTTTTGGATGTTATCTCATTATATAAAAGGAGCAGCCATTGTTTATCACATGTCATGCCATAAAGATCAAAGTATATACTGTAAACCCTTTTAACTTTAATTCTCTGCCTCTCGAGAAGAACCTACTGCAAAAAATAAAAATAAAAACTATATATTATAACACACTTATAACTAGAAAATTAACGAGTCGCCAAGAACAGTGCACAGAAGTGACGGTATACGTAAGTTGCTGAGTACATTCCCTTGCTTTCACTATGGTTTGGAATAAAGGTGGTTACTTTAATAGGCAGCGTTACAGCTTTAAAACGCCTAACATTCCCCTTATATGCATATAATGGTAAAAGAGCTTTATTAATGTCAATCAATGAAAAGATCAGTGCAGGACGAAATAAAAAATAAAGCTTATCGTCGTCGTCATCATTGTTGTCTCAAAAGACATTAGAATCCAGAATAAATCACAAAATTTCAATTACTTCAGTCAGTGTGCATAATCAATCTAGTGTTGAATATCTAATTCGGGTAAGAGATAATGAGAAAACGGTATCGTTTTTAATGCTTTCCTATAGAGGAATTGGCTAGTCACCTTCACTTTTTCATCATGAAAGAGATAAAATGTCATCGAAATTCCTCAATCTGATGTCCTTATTAACCCATCCAAGAAAACACAGGACAGCGGCCCCCCGTGAGAAAGATAATAGATTGCTTGTTTACAGAATGTTCTATCGTCTTCGCCTAAATGTATTGAGCCGATAATAGTAACCTCCTGTCACTATTTAAAAACTAATTTTGTATTTACTGATAGAATCATGAACAATTAATGTAAGTAAAAAAATCTACCATCGGTGATTTATATTTTTCCAGATATTTGATTTGTAATATATATTAATACCAATAGACTTCCAGACAAAAAAAACTACACCAAATACAAAAAATTACAAGCATTATTTCATTCATAATTTCAGTAGTGATTATATCGTACCACCACCAAATAAAACTATTTACAACTATGTCGGTTATTTATCTCATATTATTGATGGGCTAAAACTATTGGTGATTATTATATATTATTTGCTATAACGTCATGTAATTTTTTTTTAACTCTACGGGGGATTTAGTTTGTAAGTGATTCTATTCATAATGATGAGTGGCATTCCATATAATTTTATTCAACCATCTATCTGGAACTTTTCGACGGCCTTAGCTTGGTAAGTTTATTTGTATTTTCTTTAATATTTTTTAAATTAAATAAAATGGTTAGAAAATAGTTAAAAGAAATAAAACTAAAATATAAAAAAATTTATTAGAAATTTAAAAATTACCAATTTGAATACAATTTATCTAAAGAACAAGTGCTAAAGGAGGAGGAGGAGGATGCAAATCTTTACCGATACAAGATGTACTATCAAAAAAATGATAAATAAAAATAAAAATACTGAGAAAATACTTTCATAAAAAATATACTGACAGATTTTACCAACAATAATAGTCCCTAAATATATACCGAGATAATTACAGTGAAAAACAAAATAATTTAAACAATGCAAAAAAATTTAATTATGAACAATGTTCATCGTGTTAATTACAAAAAGAATCAACAACGGAATTGTTGATGAAATAAATTGCATCGGTATTTTTTAGAGAACTTTGGAACTGTTCACTTTCCAATTGCACTGTTAACTATTGTTCTTTAAAAATAAAATCATCGATAAATTAAAAAGTTATTGGTGTTATTTGACGGTTTCTGAAAAAATTAGATTAAATTAAAATTTTAAATTAAATATTATCGATAAAATCATTAACAGATTGAAAAATCATCGGTGATATTCGACAGTTTCTAAAAAATTCTTATTAAATGAAAATTTTAAATTAAATATTACAAACAAAATCATTGATGGAATGATTAAAAATATTAATATTTAATTATTCATTTATAAAACACCCTAGTAAAAAGTCTAGAATCTCTAATTTTACAACAGACTCATCTCTTTTCTTCTTGTTCTTTTTTCTCTTCATATGTAAAAACAACATCAATATTTATTTTTTTTCTTCACTTCTCTCCTCAACTCCTCTTCTCCATACTCAGGTATGTCTTCTTCTCTTTTCTTCTTTTTTTCTTCTCAATTTTTTTTAATTAGTATACTTTACAAAATAAAAAATTTCTCTTTTTAGCTTCTCTTGCAACTATATTAAGGTAAGATTTTTTTATCATGTTTTTTCACTATATTTTTAATTGTTTTTGTTCTTAGTAATTGTATGATTGTTATTATAGGATTTGTTTTTTCATATGAGATCAATTTGTAGTTGGTTTAGTTATAGGATTTTTTTTAAAAAATCATATGAATTTTTTTAGTTGAATTTATTTGTTGCAAATTTGTTTGAGTTGATTTTCTTCTTCTTTTTTCCAAGCATTTTTAGTATTATAGAGTGTTGATTTATATTAATTTAATTATTTTTTATTTTTGTAAAATAGAATTTTTTTAAAATAATTATCAAAAGAATTACATGTGATTTTTACTAAGGGAAATACCAACAAAATGAAATGGGTAATTTTTTTTGCTCGCCTTTTCTATTGGTAAATCCATCGGTAATAGTGTTTTTTTAGTACCAACGAATAAAAAATTATCAATACAAGATTCACTAATGAAGCATCTTCATTGGTAAATTAATTACCAATGAAATGGTAGTGCAAATACTAACCAAAATTTCTGTCTATAAATCTAAAGATTGTGGTAGTGATGAGGGATAAGGTGGACCACATTTACCACAACTTCATGTACAATTGCTTTAGTTTGGTCATATCAACATTAAATTGTTTTGTCTTAGTAGAAAGCCAGTCGTTTAAGCTTGAACTTGTTCTCATTCAAGTGCTTGGAACCTTGGAGATTAAGAGCTTGAAATAAATTGTGAGGAACCAATGGTCGATAAACTATAACTCATCTACAGATCCTCAGTCATAGTATTTGAGATACCATAAACATGATTTTATCAGGTCCATCGAGCAATCCAATCTCTAACCACAAATCCATATAAAGTTTTAGATGGGTCAAAGGATTGTATTTATATCTCTCATGCAATCAAGTAATATATGTAACATGAAAGAAAAAAACCTGGAAGTGAATTTAAAAATATAATAACTTAAGAATAAAATTGTTAAAATCCAACTTACCATGAACTTCTAATCTTGACTATCCACAAGTTGTTGCACCACTTTCTGATGATGATCATTTCATATGTAAGTTTTTACAAAAAGTTTCATCGGACTTGGTTCGTCTCCAAAAACAGTAGCATGCAAAAGAAAATTATTGTTAGTAAAGTATTTTCATATAAAATAACAATTAAATAATGGATATATATAAAAAAATCTTTACCTTCTACTTCACTTGTAAAACGAACATAATAGATTTGTTGGTGTGCATAGTAATTAAACCATGAACCTTATTGTTGTGGTTCTCCATCCCAGGTCATGATTGTTGCACGAAACACGCAGAACTCATATATTGAATACAAACTTCCAATATAGCTTTCGAGATGTGTTAAGGTATGAAATCCCTCCAAACCTATCTAGATAGAAACTTAAGTGTGCTGAACAAATGTTCACTCGATTGCATAAAGATAAATTAACTTCTAGAGTATCTCGGCATTTTGTTTTAGGGTCCTGTATATATATATATTTAACATACATGATTACAATTCAAATTTATAGATAAATTAACTTCAGATTATGTAATATGAATATAATGTCAAGCATCTAAATATAATTTTAAAATTTAAAATAGTCTTGAATAGTCAAGAGTCAATTCTAAATAGAATTTTAACTTAAAGAAATTCACCACAAATTAAATGTTAAAATATTAAAAAAATAAAATATTTTAATATTAAAGAGCAAAAATCAATTGTTCAATAAAAGATAAATGTTTGCTTATTAGAAAGGGGTGTTGAAGTCTTTACAAATTATCCATCACTTTCTAAGAAAATAATGAGTTTATAGATGGAGCATGCAATGTAAAGCTTTTCTTGAATTATAAACTTCATATTACTTATTATCATTTTTCATTACATATCATGGTAACTAATAGTTATCATTATGTAAAAAAAGAAGAAGAAGAAGAAGCAATTTTAGCATGAAGAATATAACATTGGCAGGACTCATCAAAGATTTACCTTCCTCACTCTCGTAATACACATTTATAGCTAAACAACTAGAAGACATGGGATATTACATCAATCAATGAGTTAATATAGATCACTTGTATAGTTGTTTTGTTTTTGTTTTCTTACATGAACTTTTCTTTCTTATTTTTCCAATCATAGGAATTTCATGACTCTTTAGTTTTATCAAATTTTTATCCAAAACAAAATAAATGAAGTAATCTTTAAACATCTTGGTTAGAATTTGAGTGAAAATCTGGGATTACCTAAAATTCTTTGCAAAATGAAATTTATTATACTTTTTGAAATGGTAGAAGGTATACTAGCTATTTTTACCATAAAAAAATAAAATTGACAACTTTAATTTGATATTTGAATTATAATTAGGATTAGTTAAAGTTAGTTTTTTTTTGTTAAGGATTTGGGATTATGGATTTTGATTAAGGTTAAGATTAGTTTTATGATTAAAGGTTTAGGGTTAAGGATTAGTTAGAGCTAAGGTTAGAATTTGAGGTTTGGGTTAGGGTTTATGAGTCTTTAGGGTTTGGATTAGGGTTAAATTATTTTTTATTGGTTATCGGTTAGTGGTTAGTAAGGTTTAGGCTGTAGTTAAGGTTAGGGATTAGATAAGATGTGACAAAAAAATTTAGGTATTGTTTAGAGTTTTAATTTAAAGGTTATTTATAATTTAATAGACATTATTGCTATCAGCATAACATCTATCAAATATCATATTTTTCAATCACGACTTTTTTACATATTGTATTTGAGGATCGTGACAAGTATGAATTTGTGTTGTTTCACTAGTTATTTTTGCAAATTTGTTATTTTTCTAAAAAAATTTTATTTTATCTATTAATAAGAGAAATACCCATTTAATTAGTAGTAAGTAATATATAATATTCCATACATAATTATCAAGCCTTTTCTCTTTGCAATATGTTTACTTCCTTAATATTGTTGTTTCTGGATTAAGTTTTTACTAGTTTATATGTCCATATTATGCGGCAAGGAAACCAAAAAATAAAATAAAACAATATTCAAGTTTAAAAAAATTATTTAGTATTTTTATTAAACTTGAAAATATAGTAGTTTTATATTTTTTATCATCAAAATAAAAATTTGTTATTAATATCTCTTGTTTCTCATAGTGAATGGGAGGTTATTAATTAGAATCATTTTTTATATTAAAAAAATAAATATATTTTATAATTGCTACAACAAGTTGAAACAAAATATCAAAATTGCATCTCTGTTCTATGTATGATTGAAAACTAAAAAAAAATCATAAATATGATAAAATTATATTCAAAATGTATTAAAAAAAATTTAAGAATAAAAAAACAATTTCAATCAAATTTTCATAGAGAATTTATTACTAGTGTTATTATAATTTCATATCATATACATAATAATTGAAACAATAGTGTTAAAAATCAAATAGAATTTATAATAGTATTTTAAGAATAATATTAATTTGATAAATCTTTTTATTTTTTTAATTTTTTTATAAAAAAATAAAAAAAAATATTAGATCTAATAACTTATTCAAGATAAGTGCTTGCACCTAGCCCTGCTTTATTTATTTTTCTTATGAAGAAGATGGATAGCATATCTTTTTATTTTTTTTAAGAAAAAAAAGGTGATAGACAGCCTTTCATCTATCACAATTCTAAAAATATCAAAATTCACTAATACTCTAACTTTCAACTTTGGCAACCCCACTCGTAAGAACCAATTCAACCACGACTCAAATTATTATATCATCTTACATCTTGTAACGGTGAAAAAAAAAATCAATAAAAAAATATAAATATTTATAGATTTATTATTACTTTTTATTTAATAATAAAAAGGCTCTTATATTAAACGTTACAGATTTCCTGTTGAATAAGAAATTTTAATATTTAAATTTTTTCATAGAATAAAATAATTCTAGAAATCTTCTTCCACCCATTTTCTACCCTTTAACACCAAACCTGGCCGCCACCTTGAAGTTTAGTGAAATCTACACGATATTGTTATTTGAAACCCCTTGCCTCCAATCGAGCCTTTGAATCGTTTAAGTCTGCCATCTGCTCTCTTTATTCTGTCAAACCCATTTATTTCCTACCACATTTGCTAATGGTGGTTTTGGAATGGAGACAAGGTGCGGTTGGAGATAAGGTTGAATTCATCATGTATGGCAGCACGCCATCCTCCACTTTTGTTAGCCAGATTGAAAGACTGGGGTTCTGAAACACTACTGATCTTTCTTGGCCACTAAAGCATAAGAATTATCTTGGAATGCCTCATAATCGAGGGGCGGTTCCTTTAGAATATTGCCAGTGCAAATTGAGCATGACCCCGGGCCTGAGCTCGCGGCCTGGACGGCTGAAGGTGACCTGAATGCCCACCTTCTGTTCGAGGTTGTGACTGCGAGAGCAGCTGCAGTGCTTGGTAGTTCATGTGCGTGTATCAAGCAAGGTGAAACCCCAACACTTCTTCCAGGATTATAACTATTATTATTCATTGAAACCCCAATCTCTCACGGCCACAATGTCCCTCAAAATTAAACAACTCCACATCCAATTCGGAGAATCAATTTGATGATTGAGAGATCTTTCTAGAAAATGTTTGAGTTTTCTTGAAAAATGAGTATTTATGTGTTTTGCTTGGAATCAATTTCCTTTCACCAGTAAATTGACAAGGATCAAACAGCCAGGGCTCTTCGCAATCTTCAATATGAAGTTTTTTTTAGAGCTTTAAAAAACCCATAACTAATAACTTTTTAAAACAATTAAAAACACTAAATTTTAATTCCAATTTGGGTCGGGTTATTATAAATAATAATAATAATAATAATATATGAAGACAGAAATTGTTTCTGGAGAAGAGAAAATTTATGATATGTTTTTTGTTCGATTTTTCTATATATTATATTTGTAGGTATTTTGGTATTTTCATCCAATTTAAAAATTATTGTTGATTTAAAATGCAAACTGGGATATTTAATTTAAAGCTTAGAAAATAAGTGTAATTTCCACCAAATATTTGTAGCCGAAACACTTACTATTAGGGATTTGGGGATTGAATTCCTTGAGCATAACCGTCGCAAAGTATTTATTTTGATTGTCGACAAATATTCCATTGCTAAGAATTAATTGTCTGTTTACACAGCGGTGCTGACGCCGTGAATTGAAGCTCTGGACTGCTGGAATTTAAAGGAGATGAATAGCGATATTCTCCCTGAAAAAGAATGTGCTTTAGATATGGTCCAATATATTCCTTAAATAGCTGACCCCAATATTGAAAGTTCATGTGTAAATATTCATGGAATGTGATTTTCATAATGTTATTTATTTAAAAAAAATTAACATCACCATACTAAAATATTAAAAAACAGTAAAATAATTAATTGAAAATAAGTTAAACATCATTATCAAAAGGAGGCACCTGGAAGCACAGCATCATAGCAATGGTAAACAATTTACAACTTGATTAATTAATGATGCATTTAGAGCTGTTTGGTCGGATACCACTTGGTGACCTGTGTGGTCAAAACCGTGTTGGGGATAATAATTTCTATCAGCTAATCAAAATAGGTTGTTGTTGCTATTGTTTTGAATTTGCTATTATCTTGAGATGTATGTTTTTGTATTTATTTATACAGTTTATTTTTATGTTTTAAAAGTATTTTTAAAAAATAATAGTTCTTATTTTTTTTATTTCAGATTAATATATTTTTTAGATTATTTTGATATGTTTATATTAAAATTAAATAATTTTTTAAAAAAATAAAAAATTATTATTTTAATATAATTATGAACAAAAATATTTTAAAAGATAATAAAATCTTGTAATTGTTTTTGGGTTTTTTTATCGAGATATATATACCAATTGACTATAATGGATCTTGTAAATATTATCATGAGAAAAATTGGTTCCGGCATGCATCACGACATCTTATTAACATGTTATTGAGCATCAAGAGTCTTGGTCTAGCGGTGGAAGGGGCTTGTTTCATTCCACTGCACCTGGGTTCAAGCCCTAGCATGCATGTCTGTCATCTTTGTAGTACCTTACATGCCTGCTGGGTTTGCAGGATATTTAGTGGGTCATGAGGATTAGTTGTGATGCGCGCAAGCTGGCCGGACACCCCACCTAAATCTAAAAAAAAAAAAAACATAGTATTGAGAATTGATTGACCTGGGAGCTTTTTCTGACATGGTAACCGAGCTCGCCCTTTAATTAGATATTTCTGCCGAAGATGTGTTGGAGCTTTTACTTAGCGGTGGAGAACTAATTAAGCCCTTAATTACTAGTTGCCTCAGATTAACCTTACCTTTTACACCATCAGATAATATAGCTGGCTTGTTTACTGATTCCCTACGCGTACGTGGGACAGAGAGATTTCCTACCGTATAGACATTAAAGCATTACGAGGTTTCCTCTAAATAAGGAACAAAGCTCTATTTTTGTCTCCCCTCGGCAAACTTGATTCGTCTATAAATTCATCGAGAGAGCATGAAGTGTCAGGGAGAGAAAAACATTTCGCCTGGTGCGAAAGTTTCAGAGTTCTTTTTTCATGTTACATTACCCCCCTCGATCGATTGCAATGGCGAATGTGTTCAGGTCTCTTGTTGTTCTCCCTCTCTTGTTTGTTGCGAGCTATGCCCAATTTTGGTTGAGGCCAGATGCCTACGAATTCTTCAACAAGAAGAAGATATTAGGTCCCCATGAGCTGTTTAATAACCCTTTTGGAGATGCTCAAGATTACTTGAGGAAAAAGATCGATAACGATTTCGGGACCGAGCCACTGCCAGAATCCCCTTCTCATCCTAATTTTTTTGGTCTGCCTAATGAGCCTAAAGGGTCATGGCAGTTGGTTTCTGTGAATTCTGGAGTATCAGCCATGCATGCAATCTTGCTTCCAAAAGTTGACAAGGTCTTAATGTATGACGCTACTATTTGGAAGAAATCAGAAATCCGGTTGCCTGCTGGCCATTGCCGTCTTCTTAACAAAACTACAGGTGAAAAGGATTGCTTTTGTCATTCAGTTCTGTTTGACATTGCCACCACGGCAATAACACCTCTACAGGTATTCATTCTGATTAACCGATTAATGGTTGCGTCTGTGTGCGTGCGTGTGTAATTATCTAGATTCTACCTAAGCAATTAATTCTATCTTTCATCTTCTTGGATTCTTTCATGTTTTTGGATTAAACCTCTCGGTTTAATTTGCTAGATCAATCGCTCTCTTTCCTAGCTAGCCAGCTAACAGTTTGAGATTATTCTTTTTTCATGACAGCTTCACACAGATACATGGTGTTCATCAGGAGGTCTTTCCATTGATGGAAACCTGGTGGGCACTGGCGGTTTCCAGGGAGGTGCCAAGACTGTTAGATATCTGGAGACATGTAAAGGGTGTAATTGGAGAGAATTCCCAACTGCACTCGCTGATCGTAGATGGTATATATATAGATATATTTACTCTATTTTTCTTCTCATGATGAACAATCATTTTAGATTCTTCTGTTCTTATAAGCATAGTTTATAAGCTACAACAAGCTGACACTGTACTTTTTCTCCTTGTCAATTAAGGTACTCGACACAAGCGGAACTACCTGATGGTGGATTCATTGTGGTTGGTGGTCGCGACGCTTTCAGCTATGAGTACATTCCACGAGAAGGACGCTCCAATGCCAAGTCCTACTTCTTTGACTTCCTAAAGAAAACCAGTGATAAGGATGAGAACAATTTGTATCCTTTTGTCCACCTCTCTACCGATGGCAACCTCTTCATCTTTGCCAATGATCGTGCCGTCCTGCTCAATCCCAAGTCCAACAAGGTTGTCCGTGAGTTCCCAGCCCTTCCAGGTGGCCACCGCAACTACCCTGCCACCGGGATGTCCGTGCTGCTCCCAATAAAACTACACTCAAAGAACAATCGTGTCATCCCGGCTGAAGTCTTAGTTTGTGGAGGCTCCGGACACAGAGATGCATATACCCAAGCTAGCAAAGATATATTCTACACTGCACTCGAAGACTGTGGAAGAATCAGAATTACAGATAAAAAGCCTGCCTGGAAGAGAGAAGTCATGCCATCACCCCGTGTCATGGGTGACATGATGATCCTTCCCACGGGAGATGTCCTCCTGCTCAACGGTGCCAAAAGAGGATGCTCAGGATGGGGTTTTGCCAGAGAACCAAATTTGGGCCCAGCAATATATCATCCCAAAGCCAAGCTAGGCAACAGGTTTAGGGAACTAACAGCCTCTACGATTCCAAGAATGTACCATTCATCATCTGTGGTACTGCCAGACGGTAAAATCCTTGTAGCTGGTAGCAACACGAACAACGGCTACGTTTATAATGCCATGTTCCCCACTGAACTAAGGGTTGAGAAATTCTTGCCACCTTACTTGGATCCATCAGTGATAGGGCGGAGACCTGTGATTATAGCTGAGAAAGCCCCAAGGCAGATTGGTTTTAATAACTTGTTCGAGCTCCTTATCAAATCAAAAGCATTGAAGGTAGAGAAGAAAGACATCAAGGTAACAATGTACGCTCCTGCTTTTACCACTCATGGGGTATCAATGAATCAAAGACTCCTCGACTTGGGTTTGGAAGATGTGATTACCGAAAATGCATTCCTAGGGATCCACACTATCACAGCCGTGTCACCACCGAGCGGTAAGGTTGCTCCTCCCGGGTATTACATGCTCTTTGTTGTTCATCAAGGAGTACCCAGTGTCTCCTCATGGGTGCAGATCAAGTGAAGCTGAAGCTGACTCCCTCCGTTATAAAGTGTCCTTTAATTTTGGGCTGGTAGATGAACTTGATTTTGTTCAGAGTTTTCCATGGAGGAGATATACAAGAGGGGCATGAACTAACCAATCTGATACCTCACTTTTGAAATAAAATTCTTTTATTCGTTTCACTTTTTCAGTTTCTTATTTGTTCTTTTCCTGAATGGTATAATATCCGTCGTCAAATCCATCCAATAAAACGAGCTCTACGCCCACCATGTCTATGGTACTGTACATACCTTCTACATTTTTCAATTTTCACCCTTGTTTTTTCACACATAAACTGAGCAATGACAGGAGATCCAATAAGCATAATATATATGGCTACCTGAGTAAATCAGAGACCATGAACCAGTAGGGAACAGAAATTCAAAAGCAAGAGACTACCAAGTCCTTTTCCTAGTTTTGAAGTGCAAGGGTTTTTACCATCTAACCATTCTTTCTGTGCTCTGGCTAGTCAAATTAATGGAGCTACCCGTGAAATTAACTTTCCAGGAATCTGTAAAGTTTAGATTCTTAGGCAACGAATGCTAAAGCATGTCCCAGCTACGGAACAGCCACACATGAACCCATCATGGCATTGCAAACTCGAAATGAAGTACTTAATCAAATACACTTTAGACTGTGTGTGGATGTGTGGTTTGTACTCAGAGAAGCTGGGCTTAAGGCTAGAACTAGGATTTCGCGTTTCTCATGGGTGTGGACGTGCACATCACAGCTAGGCTGACTTAGTTACCTCTCCTCCTTTTGTGCACTGATTAGTCTCACGCACGATGCTTGCCTAGTCCTAGGGCAACCGCGTCCCAGCTGCTGAGGTCGTCAGCCCCTTACCTGCCCTCCATTTTCACATGCTCTCTCCTGACATCAACATTTCCTGACACCGTCAGAATCATTGAAAACGTATATATCTTCATGCGCAGAGACAATAAAATTATATATCTGACCAAACTTTTCAGACTGAAATATAGTTGTACAGGTGGCAACCATTGAAGATTTCAAGATTGTTTGATAACAAAAGTAGTGTTTAAAGATTTTTTTTATAAATATATTAAAATAATTTTTTTTTTTAAAAAATTACTTTTTAATTAAGCACTTCAAAATATTATATAAACATAAAAAAATTTATTTAAAAATAACAATATTTCAAATTTTCATAATGAAACCGTGTTTTCAAATATTATCTTATCAAATATTATCTTACTCTTATAGTATTTTTATGTCTATTTATTAAATATTTAATTTTTTTGTTTAAAATTATTTTTTAATATTTTTATATTGTTTTAATATACTAATATCTAAAATAAATTTTAAAAAATAAAAAATAATAATATTTTTGATATATTTACAAACAAAAAATACTTTAAAAAATAACCATTAACGTAATAATAAAAAACCATACAAGAAAAATATAAATGAGTGTTCTTGCAATCTGGCTGCCCATGTTGCAGGTAATGCACATCGACCTCGTGGGGAGCACAACTTACAACTAGTCAGACTTCCATTCACCTAAACTGTATTTCTTTGAACTAATACAAAATGTGAACGTCAAACACCAAGGAAACTACATAAAAAATCACCAAACAGAAACTTTTCTGAGCAGGGAACATTTGCAGGTTAGAGGCTATATAAAGCTACTGAAGGGTGATGACAAAAGCGTCCCACTTCAACTCCTTGGATTTTCTAAACTCGAAGAAACTTCTGCATTGGGGTTGAAATGGCAAGTTTACGAGCTTTCTTGGCAGCTCTATTCATCTTTGCAGTGGCATTTGATCCAAGTTCAGTTAATGCCAAAATCTCCAAGAGCATGTATTTCTATTGGGGTGCCCAAAATTCTGCAATGCTTGGCAATGGCAACGATCTTCAACTTGTCTTGAATCAGGCGTCGGGTGATGATTTGCTTACTATCCATCAAATTATTGGTTTTTTATGTAAATTAATCACGTAGATGGAAATCATTAATTATCAGTTTTGTGTAAATCTATCATCTTTGGATTTCAGGCTCTGGTGTTAAATCGAAGCGTCCGTTCCTATTTGGAAGCATGCAAATGTTAATTAAGCTGGTACCTGGCAACTCAGCTGGAACTGTCACTGCCTATTACGTAAGTGCAATAATTTCACCCAACAGACATGGCTCTGCATAACATAAGCACTGCTCATTATTTCAAGCTTTAAAAATTCGTTTGTTCTCTCATAATTGATACTTATAAGAGATACATGAAGAAACATGAGCAAGAACAGCTGAATAGGAAGATCTAGTTACGGCCAATCATATCCATACCTCATTTGAATATCTCTAAGATTAACAACAATTATAGATCAGCATTTAAATGAAGTTCTTAAAGCCAAAAAAAACTTTATAATGGAATATTGACACATGGAAATTACTAAATAATGAACTCCATGATGAATTTGCGCAGGTATCCTCTTCTGGGAACACACACGATGAAATAGACTTCGAGTTCTTAGGGAATACATCAGGACAGCCATACACCATACACACAAACATCTACACTCAAGGAAATGGAAGCAGGGAACAGCAATTCCGCCCCTGGTTTGACCCAACTGCAGATTTCCATAATTACACTATACATTGGAACCCTACTGAAGTTGTGTAAGTTCGCTGACCATTTCTGTTTTTCTACAACGTTGGCCTTATCTGTCGTTGGCTTACAGAAGTATGATCAAATATTCACTACTCACAAAACAAAATTATTAATGATGATGATATAAAAAGGAAAGAAAAGAAACCAGCATGACTCCACATTCAGATTATGCTGCACAGCACTCCAAGTGGATTCCCAAAATGTGCACTTTTTTTCTCCAAACATAACTTAAATGGTCTTCCTGAAGGTTTTGCTAAACTTTCATTTTCCCAGCTTACTTCACTACATCCACCAAACCAGCTATCTAATTCCTAGATAATCCAGAAGCCTAATGTTACCTAACTTGATATTTATCACTGCAATTCAGGTGGTACATTGATAGTGTACCAATCCGCGTATTCCGTAACTATGAAAATGAGGGGATTGCTTACCCAAACAAACAGGGAATGAGGGTTTACTCCAGCTTGTGGAATGCTGATAACTGGGCTACGCAAGGTGGGCGAGTTAAGATTGATTGGACAGTGGCACCCTTCATAGCAAGATACCGCAATTTTAGGGCAAGGGCTTGCAAGTGGAATGGACCAGTTAGCATAAATCAATGTGCTGCCAACACCCCAGCTAACTGGTGGACATCCCCCACCTATAGCAAGTTGAGCGATGCTCAATTGGGTCAAATGAACTGGGTCAGAGACAACTACATGATCTACAACTACTGCAATGACACTAGGAGGTTCAATGGACAAATGCCACCTGAATGTTTTAAGGCACAGTTCTAAAATGGAGCAAGGATATTCATCCCGGAAACTTCAGTTCCTTTTCCTGCCACCAGCATTCAACTGCAATATAAATTTTTCTTTAAACATATTGATTTTGTTTTTCGTTTTTTGCATCCGTGTTTCATGCTATTCCAAATTTCATTGTTTCCATCCAATGTAACGATTGATTTTGAACATTATACCCCCACTATATGATATAAAGTTTGATATGTTAATTGTAGAATGTGAAATATTTCAAACAGGACACCATTAACGTAAGAACATCAGATAAATCGAAAATCATGTAACACAGCAAAGCCAAACACCAATGACGATAGAACCTGTGCCCAGCAAAGCGAGGTCGACTCGGGTATCTTCTCCTAAAAGCATTCCAAACACAGCTGTAGCAGCAAATGTTGTAGCATTGGTGACTGGGACAGCCAGAGATATGGGGGTGTCACTTAAGATGGCGAAGAAGATAGCAGAGGCAGAGAGATTAAGCAAGAAAGGAAGAGAGTATTGCCAAAATAAGAGAAGGCTGAGCCAGCTTTTGAGTGAAGAGAGGATTTTCTGGTGGAATTTTGGAGGAGACGAAACGGAAGACGAAGAAGAAGAAGAAAATTTTAGGGATTGGTGGTCCCAGAGAAGTGCACCGCGACGAATTAAGGCATTGGTGGCACCCCACACCAGGCCTATGGTGATCATCTTCTCTATGTCTCCTCCACCCATTGTAGTGAGCTCTGCAGTTACGGTCGCTAAAGTAGGATTTGGGCAATTAAGAGGGAGGATCTGAAATCGGATGCTTAAGGGCCAAAATTAGGGCTGATTGGCTGGCAAGATACTCCCGGATTTTAATGTGGTGAATTGTGCTGGAAAATAAATTATTTAACCATGGGGTGAAGTTAAATTATTTAACCCAAGTTTAATTTTTAAGTAATTTAATATTAAAAAATAAAATTAAAAAAATATTAATTTATAAAAATTATTAAATAAAAAATAATAAAAATCAAATTAAAAAAAATTGAAAGAGGATGAGATAGTAAAAAAATAAATTTTAAAAATTATCTCAAATAAAATTAAAAAAAATAGGGACCAATAAAAAATTAAAGGGGTGAAATTAAAAAAAATAATTTTTATAATTTATTTAAAAAGATATGAATTAAATTGATGAGGTTACAAAATATTCTAGGATGAATTATTTCTAAAGATCCTTGCACATAATTCACAATGTGATCTACAATCTTCATTTTAACACTGCATTGGCTTCTTTTTTAATAGATCTTTTAAGGGGTGTTAATCTATTTCTGAATAAATACTTGCACAAAGCCAATACTAGATATTTTTATCTAACAAAAAAACATTAATAAAAATATTGATAAATTTTTTATGAAGATAGAGGAAAAAAAAAAGGAGGGAGAAGATGTAAAATTAAGGAAGAAGCAGATAATGTGGTTTGGTCTTAAAGTATAAAGTTTCAAACCCTTTTATGTATATTCCACTCATTTTTATATTAACTGGTATGACTTGCTTCACACAACATAAAAGAAATACAGATGTAATAGCATAATAGTACAATAATATTATTATACAGCTTGTACAATCATATCTAATTAAAATGAGAATAGGATGCTTGTTCATGTTAATAGAATATGATTGATATCATAATTAGTAACCTAGACCCAGAGTATGGAAGGCTCAGTATGGAATTACATTTTAATCGTTCATTCAACTTAAGGAGCGTTTTGTTTAACTCACACACTTTTCCCATAAAAGTTGAGTTCAGCATATGACTATACTTAAAAATGGTCAGGGACAAACACGTCATAGCCTAACATGGAGTTAGGCGTAGTTGTGTTATTAACCCCTTGTAGGGTTGGGCACGGACACATTACTAGCCCATTATAAGGTTAAGCGTGAATGTGCCCTTACCTAACTTGGAGTTGGGTGCAGGCATGCGATGACTCGCTATAGAGATCGATGGGACATGTCCCTTGCCCAGCATAAGCTAGGCCACAAATGCATTCCTAGCCCTTCGTGGGGCTACATGCAAATAAAAACAGAGACATGCTAAGGGCTTGAGTGGGCTCTAACCTAAGTCAAGATTTTATCAATATTTTCTAACTAGTTTTTTTTTTTATATATATATATATAAAAATCATAATTCTCAATTGAGTTAAAATTCTAAAAGTTTATGTATAGCCTTCTAATATGATGCTTTAGCTTTGGTTAAAATTTCAAATTTTTTGAAGAAATTTAGAAATTTGATGAAAAGTTATAATTTAACCAATTTTATATTATTGGATGTAATTTTCAATTTGATCATCAGATTAAGCTGAAAATTTACATGGGATCTTAAAATATTTTGAATAAAATATCATTAAATTTTTAAGATAAACAAAGTTTGGTAATTCTAACAAAAAAAACCATCAAATAAAAACAAAACAACACATTAAGGGTAAAATGGTTATTTGCTATTAAAAAATCAAACAAATCAACTCTTTCTTTCTTTTATATGTTACCGACTAGGTAGAAGCAAAATAGAAAAGGAAAGAAAAGAAAAGGTGAGGGAGACAGAGAAAAAGGTAAAGGGAAAATATAAAAAAATTCAAGAAAAAAAATAAGAAAAATAAGAGAATAACTTTGTAGATTTACAAAGTTCAGCATATAAAACACTAATCTAAGAAAGAATTAAGTTAAGGAATGAGGAATTGAGATAGGAAAATAATTTAATTACTTTGTTTTCCAGTTGACATTAAATTATCATTTTATCCCGGTTGAGGGGTTGTTATAATATCGATTCAGATTCAATTATGGATGAATTATTTTCCACAAAATATAAAAGGATATAACTTTATAATGGATTTATTTTTACTTTCACTTTAATTTTATATACCTTTAAATTTATTTTTTTAATATTTTGAGTAGTGTATTTGAATTAAAACTTTACTGTTAACTTCAAATATTCATATACATTAGTTAATAATTAATCTTAAAAAAATTATACATTTATTTAATAACCTAGAACAGGAAAAATTCTTGATTTAGGATTAGGCATAAAAAAAAGACATAACCTCATTTTAGATTTTGATTTCATGCAATAGCCTTTAAAATGAGGTTGGTTTATAGAAACCATGACCCATCACACATATAAAAGAAAAACAAATTAAAAAGATGCTCTAGAAATTTAAACTTTGTTTGGAAGTCATTATTTGACTATCAAACTAGAATAATATTTAAATGTGTTTAGCATACATAAAAGTGTTTTAATGTGTTTATTTGCGGTAAAATGATTTGTGCCGTCATCTTTTCATTTTTGGGTTTATAATGTGCATGTTTTTTCTTAGTTATTTAACAAATACATGTTTTCAATAATCACGGGATAACATCCTTGAGACAAATCCAAGCAACCATATGTTATGAATACATGCTTCTTTCGATCACTAATTATCCATTAAAAATATAAAAAAAACCCTGGTGGTTGTCATGTCTTATTCAATGGTGTTCAAAAATATAGTATTTGTTGTTTTTTATTAAAAAAATTATTGAAATAATAATTTTTATTTTAAAAAAATTATTTATAATATTATCACATCAAAATAATTAAAAAATAAAAAATAATTTTTTAGCATACAAACTGAGATGTCGCTGAGAAAATAAGCCAAGTCAGGTTCTTATTTCTATTAATAGTTGTTCATTTGGTTTTCGGGACAGCAGGTGGCAAGTGTGTTTGGTATTGCAATTGTTGTTGTGATTTGAAAAAAAAATATTTTGTAAAAAATACTTTTAGTTGAGGTTGAGTTAGAAAAATATATGTTTGGTTAAAATTGTAATTAAAAATAAAATAAAATAAAAAGTAGTTTAATGTATTTAGTTAAGAATGCTTTTGAAATTAAGTTTACAAAATAATATATATATCTATATATATGTTGATGGGTTTTAATTTAAATATTATATGTTTAACTATTGTTATTACATCATGAAATAAATAACATTTTATATAAAATATTTTGTATTATTTCATTCAACTGTCTACAATTTCATTACGTCTAAAATACATCCAATAATTTTCTTGGTTTCTTAAACGCACAATAACATGACTTCTAAAATATAATCAAGAACAAAATTATAATTATGATTAAATTATGCAAATACTATGTCATCAAATGAATAAAACACAATTAAAAAATAAATAAATAATATTTTACTAAGTCAAACCCGATTTAATGTATTTTGCGCGTTTGATCGAATTTGATCCAGCTGAAAAAGTGGAGCTATGCTCCACTGTAGCAGCTCCACCATTCTGTGAACAGTCTAGGCATGGTTTCACTTTTTATTTGTGTAAAAAAGCAACAATTTGTTGCTTTATTTCTCTTTGCGTTTCATACGTAACTTACTGTAGGACCCATACACAGTAAATTACTTTTTTTCTTAACCAAACATTTGCAAGTTATAATTTGTTTTAAAAGCAACCGCAACCACAATGTCAAACAAGTACATGTGGCAAGCCAATGTTAAGTTTCTTTCTTTCTTAAATGCTTCGATGCCTTGTGTTCCTTGATTTTGTTTTTGATTATGTTCACTCTTTTAGCAATAGATTCATGCTTTTCAAGGGGTTGTATTTATCCATATTACCATGTGCTATGGTAAAGTTTGCAAAAACAAAATAATGTTTGCATTTTTAATAAAAAAAAATATAAAAAAAATATTGCATAGTTTAGCATATCAAAAAATAAAAATAAATAGTTTTTTAGGTTTGGGATAAAAAAATTAAGGATTTGAGGTTTGGAATCAAAATTAAATTTTATAAATTGTTAGGGATTGAAATTTTATAATTTAAAAAGTTGAAGGATCAAAGTGTATCTTTTACTCTAAGTTTAGAAAAACCATCTCTTTTTTATATTTTTTTCAGTCTAGTCACTTATCTTTGAATCTCATTCTTCCTTAATAAATATGAATTCATTAATTTAAGCTTATAAAGAATGTAATTATAAAAAAAAAGGACTAAATAAAAAAACAAATAATTATGGCAATTTACAGTGATTTGTCTTTGGTACCAAAAATAGCATAGGGAACAATATTTTTCTCACGTCTTTTAGAGTATTTCTTAATATATATATACAAATTAGGATTAGAAAGATTAAATTGAAAATAATAAAATTTTAACAAAAATAAAAATAAAAAACCAAAACCAAAATGATTGAACATAAAGCACCAATGACAATGAGAATCAGAGTGTATTTCTCAAAGCAAAAGAGACAAAATAAAGGGTGGGAAAGATAACCAGTGATAAATCAACCACCTTATAATCACACACATTACTCATAAAATAAGAGGAAACAAAAAAGAATAAAATGAGATGGAAAGTGTATATTTTCAACTACTGAGAGGAGTTACACGTGCCACCTAAAATTTATGGAAGCTCTCACTTGACATTAAGCGTCAATATATTTTCAATTTTAAAATCATAATCTAAATGCTAATTTACATTATTACCTTGATAAAATCAATAATTAATAGTAAAATGAAGATAAAAAGACCTCAATACCCTTAATTCCACAACTATTTTTTAAGCATCGAGGGCATATTTACAATTTAATAGTGTATAAAAAATAAAAGGTTTTAAACACCCTTATCTAATGATTACATTAGTTATCTTATTCTATTAATGTTAATACTTGTAAATCTCGTCAAGCATTAATGATTATAACTTATGTTAACAATAAATCAAGTTCATTTCATAGCTCAGGTGTCGGTTATACCATATAGTATGAACTATGAAAGTGTCAAGCATTTATTGTACCAAGTGTTATACAACATAAATCATGATTAGTCATTTAACAAGCAAAGTTAAAGAGTGAACAAGATAACAAATACAAGACATGTTAGCATCAAACATTAAAGTTCATATTGAGTTTACACTATATTTATTCTTACACCATTAATGTAACCTTTTCACTTGACATAATAAACTTAGCTAAACATAATGAAAGAAAAATAAATAAACAAATAAATAAATAAATAAACAAACAAAATAAGAACATAAATAAGATAAGAGTTAACTAAGTAAAGGAAAGGAAATGAAAGGTATAAACTTGATATTAATAAAAGCAAAATATAAATATTATAAAAAATACAAAGAGAGAAAGTAAGAGCATGATCTGGAAACCAAGATACCTAAATGCATAGCAAATGCCTCTTTTTATAGGCCAAAATTGAGAACTATTGATTTGATGACTAATTGATAAGTAGGTGGCCAACTCTTGACTTGATAATAATCATTATCTTCTCTTGTTTTCCCAAAACATCATTGATAACGTCAAAATTGGAGTCACTTGAAAACATGAAAATTGTAGAAAATTGTCTCAACTTTCTTATATAAAAAATTTAGGTCATTTGAACTTCTAGAACTTCAGATATGTGTCAAACACTGAACAGTGTTTGGGCTGGAAGACAAATTCAGACTTTTTTGTTGTTGGTATAATTTGGACTTGAAAATAGCCTTTTTAGATCTCGAGCTCCATATAAAAATTATAGGCCTCTATCTTACCTTTTCATCCATATAAAGTAGACCTAAATCTGAAATTTACACCTCCAGATATGACTAAATTACCGAACAGTTTTTTGGATTAGATTGCACCCACATCTCTTTTCTAAGTTTATTCATCTTTTTATCCTTTCAATTTCAGTTCTTAAATTCATCAATCAAACCTTTTATTTATGTGACAGGCCTGCATTTAAAATGAATATTTACCATAAATTAAAGGTATCTTATATTATTAGATATATTATTATAAAACATGTTTTAGTTAAAAAGTTATTGATACTTTAAATGCAAAATGATGACATAAAACCTTGATAAAAAATGCATTTTTAAGTACTAATCACCAACAGTGTTAGTTTTTTTATTCATGAGAGTAGTGTGGTCAATTTACTATTTTATTAGAATATTGAAAAGATAAAAATATCATAAACAAATCTATATCGATTAATGCATGATATGAAAAGATAAAAATACCCTTGATTCTGATGAAAATAATTTTTTTAAAAGCTATAAATGTCACCTTACTATTACAGTAAATAATAAACTGAGTTTATTGCTACAAGCAAATCACCTTCCTTTATAGTTATTATTAGTTATTTAACTTGTGCTTCATCATGGGTTGAATATTCTTTTTTCTTCAAAATATATATGCAAACTTTTACATTATGTTTTTGTACATAAAAAAATCATAGGTTGAATTTGAGAAGTTTATATATATATATATATATATATATATATAAGCTAACCAACAAAACTCGTAACTTGGATCTCGGATTCAATTGGGGTTCAACATGTTTTTTAATCTAAAACAGACACTTATAAAATCAAGAACATACTAAATATCAAGGTGATTGGAAATCAAAATCAAATCGAAACAAATTATGTTGCTTAATTAATAATCAACCATATATTAAGTGATAAAATTACAAAAGCATGAAAAAAAATCAACTGTGATAAATAAAAATTAAAAAAAAATATTTAGTATCTTGGGCTAAGAGGGTTAATGCGTGCTAGCCCGGAGTAACGCTCGCATCTAAACCTTACTTCTTCCTTTTTTAAGGGGAGAATAACAAGTTGTCTATCCTTTAATTTACTAAAAAAAGTCAACATGTTGTTTGCCTCACCAAGGTAGACAACACATCTACCACATCTCCTGCCCTAACTAAAAAGGTTGATAGAAAATCATGAAAGTTGGTTTTAAACCAAGAAAAACTTATTTACAACCATATTTCAACAACCAAAAAATATTATAAACACCTTGTAAAACATAATTATAGCTTTTAACAACCAAAATTAAAATTCTTTTTAGATTTGGATATATCATTTTAAGTAAGTTTAAGGGGGAAAACACCTTGAATAAACTTTTATCATAAAAAAAAACAGTTAACACCAAAATCATCTATTTTCATGGTCAAAATCAATCTTAACCTAGACATTCTTTCTTTACTACAGAATTCAACCACTTTCCTTTTCCTCTCTCACATTAAGGATGATTAGTACTCAAAAGTGTATTTTTATCATGGTTTTATATCATCATTTTACACTTAAAGTATCAATAACTCCTTAACTAAAGTACGTTTTATAATAATCTATCTAATAATATAAGATACCTTTAATTTATGGTAAATGTCCATTTTAAATGCAGGCCTATCACATAAATGAAAGGATTGATTGATAACTTTAAGAACTTCAATTACGAAGGCAAAGAGATGATCAAACTTAGAAAAGAGATATCGATGCAATCCAAACCGGAACACTGTTCGGTAATTGGGTCATATCTGGAGCTATAGTTCTCAGATTTAGGTCTACTTTATATGGATGGAAAGGTAAGACATAGGCCTACAACTTTCATATGAAGCCCAAGATCTAAGAAAGCCATTTTCAAGTCCAAATTATTGCAACAATAAAGAAGCCCGAATCTGTCCTCCAGCCCGAGCACTGTTTAGTATTTTGGCCATATCTGGAGTTCTAGAAGTTGAAATGAGCTGAATTTTTTACACAAGAAAGCTGAGACAATTGCCTAGAACTTTCATGTTTTCAAGTGGCTCTAATTTTGACGTCATCAATGACGTTTTGGGCAGACAAGAGAAGATAAGGATTGTCACCAAGTCAAGGGTTGGCCATCTACTCATCAATTAGTCATCAAATCAATAGTTCCCAATTTTGGCCTATAAAAGGAGGCATTTGCCATGCATTTAGGCATCTTGGTGTCCAGATCAAGATCATGCTCTTGTTTTCTCTCTTTGTATTCTTTATGCTTTGTTTTCATTAATATCAAGTTTATGCCTTTCATTTCCTTTCCTTTCCTTAGTTAACTTTTATGTTCTTATTTTGTTTATCTATTTTTCTTTCTTTCATTATGTCTAGCTAAGTTAATTATGTCAAGGTGAAAAGGTTACACTAATGGTGTAAGAATAAGTATGGTATAAACTTAATATGGACTTTAATGTTTAATACTAACATGTTTTATATTTGTTATCTTGTTCACTCTTTAATACTTTGCTTGTTAAATGATTAATCTTGATTTATGTTGTATAACAATTGGTACAACAAATGCTTGGCACTTTCATAGCCCATACTGTATGGTATAACCGACACCTGAGCTATGAAAGGAACTTGATTTGTTGTTAACATAAGTTATAATCATGAATGCTTGACGAAATTTACAAGTATTAGCATTAATTGAATAAGATGACTAATGTAATCATGTTAACAATCTATAATCTGATTGGAACCTCCTTTATGTGTGGTTTCCAATTGAACAATAAGAGTTTATACTATACTTGTTTGACATACCATTAGTGGAACCTCTAACCTTGACATTTGTTATTATCATTGTTTAATCCTTGCTTTAATATTTCATCTCAAAGTTCTCATCTTCTTCTTTCTCTTTATTATTGTTGTTATTATTACTACTACTACTACCACTACTAGTACTATTATTATTATTATTGTTGTTGTTATTGTTATTATTGTTGTTGTGGTATTGTTGTTATTTATAATTTGTACAATAACCTCCCTGTGGTTCGACCCCGGTCTTGCCGGGTTATTTATTACTTCGACACTCCTGCACTTGAAAGAAGACATCAGTCTCTTTGTCGTGTCAAGTTTTTGGCGCCGTTGCCGGGGAGGTAAGTTTTGTATAAATTATAATTTTTAGTTTATTTTCTTTTTTCACTTTTTCTTGTATATAACTTTGTTTCTTCTTCTTTTGTTTTTCTTTTCTATTTATTCTATTCCTACACGTACATGAGAGTGTGGTCACGTACATCAAGTGGTAGACTTTGTAAGGTATCCTCATCATTTTCAGAAAATATTGCTGAAGAAGATAATCAATCACTTCATAATAAGAATAATGAGAATAACCATGCTAGAACATTTAGAGACCACATGAATCCAACAAGAACAAGTGCACCATCATGCATAGTTTTTCCTCCCGATGCATCCCATTTTAATTTTAAACCAGGTATTATTCAATTTTTACCTTCTTTTCATGGTTTAGAATTGGAAAATCCATACTTTAAGGGAATTTGAGGAGGTCTGCAACACATATAATAATTTAAATTGTAGCATGAACACCATCAGATTAAAGCTTTTTCCTTTTTTATTAAAAGATAAAGCTAAAACATGGCTACAAAATTTGAGACCAGGATCCATTCGTGCTTGGGATGAAATGCAACAACAGTTTTTAAAGAAGTTTTTCCCATCTCATAGAACAAACTCTTTCAAAAGACAAATCACTACTTTCACTCAAAAACTAGGGGAAACATTTTACCAATGTTGGGATAAGTATCGAGACTTACTTAGTACTTACCCTCATCATGGTTTTGAAACATGGAGATTGGTTTCATATTTTTATGAAGGGTTAACGCCTAAAGATAAGCAAATGGTTGAATTGATGTGCAATGGAACTTTTGAAGATAAAGACCCTGATGAAGCAATGGAATACTTAGACTTGTTAGCTGAAAATGCTCAAAATTGAGACACCGCAGGTACTTATGAGACAGCGAGTAAAACTCAACCTCATACATCTAGTGGAGGTATGTACAACCTTAGAGAAGATTAAAATTCCAGGCACTAGAATTGAAAAGGAGTGGTCAATTAAAATTTGTTGAAAACATTGCATGTCAAATATGTGAAACAAATGAACACTCAACCGATAACTGTCCAACCTTGCCTTCTTTTAAGGAATGTCTCCATGAACAAGCTCATGCTTTAAACAGTTTCTAAAGGGCCAACAATAACCCATACTCACAAACATACAACCCTGGTTGGAGAAATCATCCAAATTTTAGCTGGAAGAGTGATGCACAAACTTTACAACCATCATTCCAAGCACATCATAATTTCTAAAATTCTCATGGATATATACCTCCTTATGCTCCAGCTCCTAGAAGAAATCTTGAGGAAACATTGCATGTATTCATTGAAAAGCAAGAGACAATCAATACTCAACTTGCTCAAAACATGACAGATTTTAAAGATACTCTTGCACAATTAACATCTGCTCTCAGTTTCCAAGAGAAAGGTAAGTTTCCTTCTCAACCACAATAAAATCCCAAAGGGCAACACAATGCAAATGCAAGTAGTTTCGGAAGCCAACACATGGATCAAGTCAAATCAGTCACTACTCTTCGCAGTGGTAAGGTTATTGAAAAACCCTCTCTTGAACCTTATGAGAAAGATGATGAGTCAATCTCTGAGGGTAAGGAAGAGGTTGAACCTGAAAATTACGAAGAAAAGACTGATTCTCCGCCAGCACTTCCATTTCCTCAGGTCATGACCAAACAAAGGAAAGTCAATCACAACTCTGAAATTTTTGAAATTTTCAAACAGGTAAGAATCAATATACCTTTGCTAGATGCTATTAAACAAATTCCTTCCTATGCTAAATTTTTTAAAGATCTATGCACTGTGAAGAGGAAACTGAATGTGAAAAAGAAAGTCTTTCTAGCCGAACAAGTAAGTGCTATTCTTCAGAACAATAATGCTTTGAAATATAAAGACCCTGGTTGTCCTACAATTTCTTGCTTTATTGGAGAGCATAAAATTAAAAGAGCCTTACTTGATCTTGGTGCTAGTGTGAATTTACTTTCATATTCAGTTTTTCAGAATCTCAATCTAGGTGAGTTAAAACCAACTTCTATAACTCTTTTACTTGCTGATAGATCTGTAAAAGTGTCTAGAGGAATAATTGAAGATGTGTTAGTACAAGTCGATAAATTCATTTATCCCGTGGATTTTGTTGTCTTGGACACACAACCTATTGAGGCATGTAATTCATTTCCTGTTATTTTAGGACGTCCGTTTCTTGCAGCTTCTAACGCATTGATTAATTGTAGGAATGGAATGATGAAGTTATCATTTAGAAACATGACATTGGAAATGAATATTTTCAACATTTGTAAGCAACCTGGAGATGATAATGATTTACAAGAAGTAGATCATATTGATGAATTAGTTTATGATCAACTTGAATCTACTTTAAGTAAAAATGAGTTGGATGAATCGAAAGATTTGCAAATGATTTATTCTAAGGAAGAAATCACGGATAAAAAAAGCACCGAAAATGTTGATGCGGATATTTTGTCAATAGTGACAACATATTCGACATCTAACATCACACCAATCGATGATTACTTTCCTAACAAATCCTTACTTTCTCTTAATCCAATGCCTTGGTATGATAAAAATATTAATTTTCTTGCTTTAGGAGATTTGCCAGCTGATTGGAGTACCAAAGACAAAGAAAAGTTTTTGAATGAAGTGAAGAACTTTTATGGTGATGACCCTAACTTATTCAAATATTGTCCTGATCAAATATTTCAAAGATTCATTCCTGACAATAAGGTAAGTAGTGTCATTAAACTTTATCATTCTGAAGCATATGGAAGTGATTTCTTGTCAAATAAGACTGCTACAAAAATCTTTCAAAATGGATTTTATTGGTCCATCATGTTCAAAGACACGCATACATTCTGCAAAACTTGTGAAAATTGTCAAAAAGTTGATACTGATAAAAAAGTTTTGTTTTATAATTCTTAACTCTATGCATTCCCTAGAGAGCTAAGACTAAGATGGAGGAATTCTTATAGGGCCTGTGATATTAAGAATTCAATGAATGACAATGATTTTAAGAAAAATGAACATTGTTCGAAAGCTTACTTTGATAATTTTTCTAATGAAAATGAATCAACTGGTTTGAATGATCTTGTAGATAAAGGTTGATTATTTTATTTTTCTCACATTGTTTTTATGTTTCTTTTTTAGTGATTTTTGCTAGTTTCTCTCACCCCAGTCAAATGGCGGATAACGATACTCCCTAACTTAAGTCGGTTCTTTCAGTTTCCCACAATAATTGATATTTGTATATACATTTCTGTAATTTTTTTGAATCTCTCTTCCATTTATGATTTGAAAATGGACACTAATCTTGCAAAATTAAAAAAGTATTTTCCCGCTCTGCCTCAGAATGCGATTATAAAAATTTACCGTGCTAGATGTGCAAGATTGAGATTGTTAATGAATCATGGAATTCCTGAAGATATTCGCTGGTTGATTGAAGCATAAGTTCGATTATCAGGTGAGTCCTCTAACTCCTTCATTTCACACATGCTTGGAATAGGTAAAAGCACTTTTGCAAAGAAACGTCATGCAAAACGACTAGAAGTTTGTCATCGATGTGCTAGATGGACTTGTAATACACAATGTCTTTCTTTAGGAATGGTATTTATAAACTGTGAAGATAAAATACAATTCATTAAGGATGGCTTGAGTAAGAAGTCTTTAGATCATTAAGGATGGCCTGAGTAAGGAGTCTTTAGATAACCTTCTATTGACTCTTGAGACGCATCTTAGTGGAGATGTGCATTGTGCAATTCATGATTTATGGTCACTATTTTATAAAGAACATGATCGACTTAGTCTTGGGAATCTGACTAAAAAAGACCCTGTTTGCCAGTTTTTAAGAAAACTGGATGAGAAGCCTATCCTCGACCCATAGAGGGCGTTTAAGCTGTTCTTAGACGTAAAACTAAGGGAAGATGTGAGCCACAATCACAACTACTTGTACATATACATGTTTTTTTATAAAAAAAGTAAATAAATAAATAAGAGAGAGAGAGTGTGTGTGAGACTCTAGCTGACCTACATATAGGTGGTATGATTGCCTTTCTAATTTCTCATCTATAAAACTCTCTTTTCCTTCATTTCATTTCTACTCAGCCCACACATTTAACAAATACTGAAATGTGTAGAAATGACAAGTTCCTCAAGTCATCGCATAAGAAATATTTGTGTTTTCGGTGGATCTAGTCCTGGGAAAGAAAAGGAGTTTTTAGAATCAGCAAATCATCTTGGTCAAGTGTTAGCTGAGAGAAAGATTTATTTAGTATATGGGGGAGGCAGTCTTAGGTTAATGGGAGGTGTGTCAATAGCTGTATTTTTAGGAGGTAGTCAAGTTTTGGGGGTCGTCCCCGAAGCTTTAGCACAACGGGACATCATTGGAAAAACAATTGGAGAGGAACTTCAAGTCCCTATAATGTCAGCTCGAATGAATGCAATGTTTAACCATACTGATGCCTTCATTGCTTTACCAGGTGGTCTAGGCACATTGGAAGAGATATTTCATATTTCCTCTTAGGCCCAACTGCACATTCACCATAAACCCATAGGTTTGTTAAATGTTAATGGTTATTATGATAAGTTGTTGTCTTTTCTTGATCACGCTGTGGAACAGGAATTTCTAACATCTTCTGCACGATAAATCATAATCTCTGCTGCTACTGCTGAACAATTGATTGACCAACTACAATCTTTCGTTCTTGTAATTGATCCTTCCATGAGTTGCATAAATTGGTCAATCAAGGAAAGCCGTAAAAAGCTTAGATTGGATTTGAGCCTTCATTTGTGAATCATTATGTCTTTTGGTTTTATTATTGTGTTTTGTTATTACTTATATTTGTTTCAGTGTATTTCAGGTTTGTCAGTGTTCGTTATTTTAGGTGATATCTTCTATACTCTATCTTTCTACCTTTAAACATTGAGGACAATGTCTTGTTTTAGTTGGGGGGAGAGGGTAGTAGCTAAAAAAAAAACTGTGTTTTCTATTTCATAAAGCATGTGCAAAATGGTTGTTATTAGGATAGCAGAGTAAATGAGCTATTTTGTTAAAGTGACTCTTGAGACGTATCTTAGTAACCATTCGTAGTAAGGTCTATCATAATACTTCTTGAAATATTCAGATTTACAAACTCTTGCATTGTTATCACTCAAGTCTGCTCATATACTTGTTTAACATGTATTCTTAAACCTTAATTTACACACACACACTTCAACATATAATTGTGGGTTGCATATTGGATTATTGCATTATTTATGTTCTTTTGTTAAGGGTAACAACTAAGGGAAAGGGATAGTATATAATTAAAAAAAACAAAAAAAAGAGAGAAAAAAAAATGATAATAATAAAAATGTAGATAAGTTTGGTTTCGTAGCTTCCCTAACCTAAGCAATTAAGCCCGGATGGGTGTTTTAACACCTAATACCCTAAAGTCAACTGACTTGGGAGCTATTGGTCCAATGCTGTTACATGGATTGCGGAGAAAAGCTTAAGGGAATCAAACATTGCATTATCTACATATTAGTATCTGCGACCCGAGTTACTAAGCTCGTAGGGGTGTCTTAACACCTAATGCCCTAAAATCAACTAGTCTGGAGTCATTAGCTGAAAGCTCGTTACATGGGTTAAAGATGCATGGTGTTTTAAATTATATGTATATATTAAAAAAAAAGATAAAAATAATAATCTCAGCCCAAGGAAGTTAACCTTAAACATTAGAACACAAATTTTATTTTCTTCCAAGAAAAGCCCTATAATTATGTGTTGATATAATGAGCATAAAAGAAAGGTTTTTGAATATCTTGTTAAGAGGTATTGAGCAGGTATATAAATATAACAAGAGTTTGTTTATCTGGATAGAGTAATGGAAGTTAAATGATGAATACTTTGCTTTGTGGAATTTGTAAATTGTCTTTCTATTTTAACGCTTTGATTACTAGGGAATAGTAATAAGTTAGTTGGGGGATGTGATTAGTACTCAAAAGTGCATTTTTATCATGGTTTTATATCATCATTTTGCACTTAAAGTATCAATAACTCCTTAACTAAAGTACGTTTTATAATAATTTATCTAATAATATAAGATACCTTTAATTTGTGGTAAATGTCCATTTTAAATGCAGGCCTATCACATAAATGAAAGGATTGATTGATGACTTTAAGAACTTCAATTGCAAAGGCAAAGAGATGATCAAACTTAGAAAAGAGATGTC